>CAXKVY010003455.1:0-15451 GCA_964058915.1 Tetropium fuscum | reverse complement strand
AATAATTTTTTTATAGTCCAGCGGCACGAGAAGTAAATATATGGGAGAAATACCCACTCACTAAAATTACAACAGTTTTCGTGGAAAATTTAGTATGCAGTTTTGACTTACATATTTGGTTGACTATATAATATCAGATGTTACTACAGTTTTCTGCGTGAAGAGTACTATACTCGATATTTTAAAATATAGTCGTAACTCAAATCCTCCAATTTCTGAGGTACTTGCAGCCTTTGTTGTAACAGACGAATAAAAAAATTTGAATGTTTAAAAGTGATTATTTCAATTGACAAAGAAGTTGCTCATTCTAGATTTAATATTTTACTTTTATTGTTTTTCAGGGATTATTCCATCCCGCCAGAAAAGTAAGAGACGTGTACTGGAAAATATACAACTCCTTGTATATCGGAGGACAGGACGCATTAGTGGCTGGTTATCCAAGAATTGCCAATGATCCCAAAAATCAGTATATTAGATACGAATTAGACTACGCTTTGTAAAATTTTATATTTTTTTATCATTTTCACTTTACAGGATATTTAACTGACTTTACTGTATAGATTAATTAAAAGTCACATAAGTAGCTTAGATTGTTTATTTCAATAAATGTAAATTATTTTTTTGTGTCACGATAAATATTTTCATTTCCTCAAGAATCAAACTTATAACAGGTAGCAATAAAAAATATATAAAAGCAAGATATGGTATATATTATAAACTTTCAACTAGTTATATTACGCATAACCAATAGAAAATGGAAAGCAAATTAACGACGCTTCTTAGATTTATGCCTATCTTCACTTTCCGATCTTCTTTTCCTGTTCCTGTCCCTACTAGTTGATTGTCGCTTCTTCTCTCTTTCTTCACTATTGTCTCGTTTCTTCCTTTGTCTTCCTTCTGCGCTGCTATCACTTCTATTTGTGTCTCTTTTGCTTTGGCTATGCTCTCTTTTATCCTTTTTCTCCTCGCTTCTTTCCCTCTTTATCTTTACTTTTCTTTCCTCGCTTTCTTCCCTCATTTTATCTTCACGTTTCCTGTCGCTATAATTTTTATACCTCTTACCATCTTTCTCGTCATCTGAGTTATACCCGTTGGAGAATTTCTCTTTCTTAAACTTGCTTTGCACAACTTTTCTTTTATTATCTTCATCTGAGGAATCATCAGAATCATTATGCTTTTTTGATTTATTCGGGTCTTTGGCTTCTTTTTCCAGTTTTTCTAATTTCCTAAAAGGAATAAATACATTTCAGTGTAAACGGAAATAAACTTTTCAGTATGTACTTACTTCAAAAGGGCCTTCTTTTGTTTTTTTGTCAACGATTTTAAAAACGTCACTTCCGAGTTCTCTTCTTCATCTTCACTCACCAGCAGGTGCTTTGTTGCCTCGGCCGTGTTTATATGCTGCCTTTTCAAGGCTAAACCATCGTCCAGCATTTGTTGCACCAGTGAATTTTGATCCATGACCGTCGCATTTTCTAGTGATCTAGCCGCACTCATCGATAAACTGTACATCGGACATTCTTTGTCTAAAGAGTATAATCTGTTAATAAACGTTCAAAGTGGTGTAAATATGCACTAACCTGTATTAATATGGCCCCATTTGTGACACTTGATACATCTGACATTTCTGACCTGAATACCAAATGGCTGGTCTCGGATCTCTTGGTCGCCTTTACAGTAGCTTTCACGAGGTGCATTGTACTTTCTCTGCCATTCGAACTTGTACTCCGGTTCATTATCTTCCCTTTCTCGCTCTTTCCTTGCACCAGGAGGTGGCTCGTACATGAAACTTATGCTCAATTTGTCCTTGCTGTCTTTGCTAAGCATTGCTTTGTTATCGTGCAAGTCCTGCTCCTTTTCATACTGCTGACGAAGCTCCTCCTGTTTCTTTTTGTATGCATCAGCTTTTTGCTCTGCCATCCATACCTGGAACACATTATTCCGTTCTCCATTATGAGAAAATAAATGATGCAATAACTTACTCTTTTCAAGTTGTCTCTCGACGCAGGATGGAAGAACTTCTTACACATGTAATTGTTGAAACCCTTCCCCATTTTGATGAGGATTTATGAACTTCACCCGTTAATTATTTAATGCAAAATGCTTAACAAATTAAACGTTTTTATTATAACCACAACTTTTATTACGTATCACTCCGTTTCAAACAATATGCACAGACACACACCCATAGAATACGCCACCGCCACACACAAACAAACAAGAACGTCCATAATCTCTCACAAAATGTCCAATCTCTTTACTGTACCACAGAAGGACTTGTAGAAATTACGATCATATTTCGCAGCACAAAGATTCACAGTTCACATCACACTTCAATTCTCTTTTCTCTTCACAGTATTAACGACAAAACATAATATAATATAGAAAAGCAAGGTTTCTGGAGAAATGTATCTATTTTTACAAAAATCTGTCAAATAACATTTGGGCCATCTGTCGCTAAAATGCGGAATTCATAACCAGCAGTCAGAATAGTACGCTTTACTGACTTTACTGTATAAGAGAAGAGGTGGCAGCACTATATTTATGGAAAACAAATATTTTTGAACTTTGAACATAGATACGTTAATTATTTATACCTATTATTAGTATCATTAGTTGTATTAATATAATGAATTAACGTTTCTATACATTCCTACCTAGTAACACTAGTTGAATAAATATATAGTAGGTTGTGTATGTACGTTACTACGTTATTTATGTTAATCATATATTATATATGGAAGCATGACTGAAACTTGGTGCGCGATTGTAAATACATCGTCCTACATTTGGCGGGAGTAAAAA
This sequence comes from Tetropium fuscum, assembly GCA_964058915.1. Taxonomy (NCBI): domain Eukaryota; kingdom Metazoa; phylum Arthropoda; class Insecta; order Coleoptera; family Cerambycidae; genus Tetropium; species Tetropium fuscum. Next base: position 12,646 of record CAXKVY010003455.1, on the reverse strand, counting down.
AAGGTAGGAACCTATATACAGAAAATATTCAAAGTTCAGTATGCCCGTGCTGAACGCTCACGAACGAATGCAAATTTGAATTCCTTAGAATGAGCATAGAAAACCCAATAAAAGTTAGGTACCTATTTGCCTAGTTTGTCTAGGAAAATTAGAGTAATTGGGTTGGAGTACAATTGTACGACTCTTAAATGTAGTGAAACATTTTGTAGGATAAGAGAACACATTTATATTAGAAATTATTCAATTGATTTCATTAATATTCATTTATTGGGAGTGTGCTTTTAAGTTTTATCGAAACGACAAAATAAATGTAGGTACTTACTAGATTAGATTATTGAGGTTTTATTTGTTGTAGTAATAGAGTACTAAAAGTATACAAGGTGCAACTGTAATAGATTTATGCAATAAAATTGTAATAGCAAACCCAACACTGTTTATGTACTTGTGGAGTGGAAGCTCTTTTATATACAGTGGCGTAGTATGTATTTATGTTTAGGCATAGCGGGGGTATCGGGGCATTGGTGTTTACAAGCATACCTAAATAACGTAACCGGCCAAAATATTTCCATATTCAAGGTTAAACGGCTTAAATATCTTAGGATTAGATACAAAAATTAGGTTTTCGCAAAAAAAAATGTCACTATATTTTTATAAAAATAATTTTTTTAATAAAATTTCTGTCGTGCGTATTGGAATCTTGATGTAACGCCACTGATATGGATGTGATTTAATATTATTTCTTATGTGTTTCCCAGTATAGTAAAATGTCCTTGCTATTGATTTAATAATAAAAGGAATCTGAGCATATATTTGCTGTCACGAATAAGTATAGGAGTGATTTAGCCCTATGCAAATATCAAATACAATTTAGACATTGTATTTACTCGACTATTAGGGAGGACTATAAAACTGTCACGATGGGATAGGGTGAATTGCAATAAAACTGCTGAGATGAGGTCGTCTCGGATTTTCATTTTACTGCTCTTCAATGTTGCTGATTGTCTCATATTCCAACAAGAAGTCTTAGTCGACTTACTGAAATTTTACGACAAACCGTCGGTGGTGACTCAATTTTCTTGCAACAAGAAAGGTAGGCAATAAATATTTGTATTTCAGTAATAAATATATATACCTATATATATATATATATATATATATATATATATATATATATATATATATATATATATATATATATATATTATATATATATATGTATATATATATATATATATATATATATATATATATATATATATATATATATATATATATATATATATATATATACACATATATATATATATATATATATATATATATATATATATATATATATATATATATATATATATATATATATATATATATATATATATATATATATATATATATATGTATATATATATATATATATATATATATATATATATATATATATATATATATATATATATATATATATATATATATATATATATATATATATATATATATATATATATATATATATATATATATATATATATATATATATATATATATATATATATATATATATATATATATATATATATATATATATATATATATATATATATATATATATATATATATATATATATATATATATATATATATATATATATATATATATATATATATATATGTAGTATGAATAGGGGAAATATTAGTTTGGGAACAAAGTGGTTAACTAAGAGCAAAACCCAATGGCATCACAATCACGCTGTCAATGTCGCAACAACACCATATATTTACCTATTGGTGTTGTTGGCCGCCAACCTAATGCGATATTTAGGTACTTTACCTGAGCGGCGGTTCCACCATAGGTAAATGTAGCTCAGGCGGGGAGATAAACAAAAACCAGGCTTAAAGTAAGATTAGTATTAATTCAGAAATATAAAGATTTATATCGGACGAAATTCATTAAGTTTTGAAAATTGGTAGAAATGTCAAGGATAGCATAAGAATGACACTAAATAAAAAGGTCACATCTCTAAATAGTGTGATTCATATTCTAGTACGTCGTTTCCATCCCAATTTGGGGTTTACTAGACTACCTCGGGAACGTCAACTTTTTGATAAAAATACCTATAGTTACTTATACGATTTTATCACTTAAAAAATTCTCTATCAAGAACGTCTCTATACTTTTAAATTAATAGTAGGTACCTCGGTGGGAAATTCGGCGCACACATGGGTTTGTTCCGCGGTTATCTAACAATACATTTTAATCACTATAATCTATTTAAAGGTTCAATTCTTAGAGACTAAAGACTAGTCTTCAAGATCAGTAGCTACTAAAATCAACTCAAAATTATAATAAATGTACCGCTTCCACCCCCTCGCCTTCCACGAACAACGTTAAGCCTACTCATCTGCAACAGCACCGGTCCTCGCACCCTAATTAGCATGCACAAGAAATTAGTATTAAAACAGATTCGAGAGCTGGTTCTCTTTTGTTGCCATAGTTGTAGTTGGGGTTAATAAACCTCCGACTTTTCTCCATCCCCAATTAGTAGCTTCTAGCGTAACGTTTTCCATTTTTTTCTAAATGTAAATATGTGTTACCATTGCCTGACACAAGTAAGTATGCACGAATGTCGAATCTATGGAAGACGACGAAGATTAATTAACGTAGGTAACCTTCTGATAATAATGAGGACAGGGGATTCCACGTAAAAAAAGTACCAAGCGCCAAATACCTACTTTACTTCAGGGGTGACGTGGAAATAATAAGCACAATATAAGTACAATATTCTTGCATTTTGGTACTACAATAACTAAAATTGGTGGTGTCAAAATATGGTTTTAGGGACAAAACCCTCTTTTAACACCACGAATTTTTTGCATTACCCAATAAAATATATGGCTAGCAGTGCAAACTTTCTTTATATGAACTTCCACATAGCAATTAATAATTATGATACCAAGAAGAAATAGTAGCGAAATTTCTCAACCTCTTCTCTTTTTGTTGCTTCATACGATGAGCCCCACTGTAAATATGATTTTAATGTAGCTGGTAATGACATTACCGAGTATGGAATATGCATCGAGGATTCTAGTAGCGGGAAGAACGCTTCTCCAAACGCCAAGTGCAAATCGAGGTACATGAAAAGAGATATGGGAAAATACTCTTCAAGTGATAATCAGTGTTTACTAGCCATTATTAATTAGTAATTAGTTGTCATTGTTAGGTAGTATGTTAATAAAGTAGTGATAAGTTACTGAGTGTTAATGATTTGGAACTACGAAAAGGAGTACATACTGTTTGTGCACACAAACAAGAAATAATATCTTGAGATATAAAAAAAATTGTAGCATTTAGTATAATATATTAATATTTTAGCTGTTTCATCATACAATGTCATGAATCTATTTCAGAATCTATTCAGCTACAGAAACAGTTAATGAAACATGGTTACCAAATTAAAATACTGCCAATTAATACTGAAAATATTGAGTACCCAATACCAGCAAATCACCAAGTGTTTGCCATCAATTTGCATTGCGAAAATTCAAGCTCTTTAATTGAAAAGGTAAAACATGTATATTTCTCGACATATTTACACGTCTCCAAGAAATTAACGCACCACCAAAAAATAACCAAATAACCTTTTTTTTGTTAGATAGCATCTTTATTCAATATAATAACTATTTAGTTAACTAATAATTATTAAATATAATAATTAACTTCAAACTTTTAGTTATTATTTGGTGCTCCGATAATTTATTGGAGAAGTGTATATGAAACAAGTTCTTTGAAGGCCAGTGAACTGAAATTCTTCGCTTCGCCGTTCAGATGGATCTTGTATCATGAAAATCTATCGCCGAATTATATTAGTGAGGAATATCTCTCCGTTGCTGATATTTTAGTCGATAGCGACGTCATTCTGTGTCAACCAGAAGAAAACGGTACAATTTCCCTGAAGAAAATATACAAATTACGCCGGAATTACACGATTGAAATCGAAGAAATGGGACATTGGACTACCGCAACTGGTGTTGTAGACCAGAAGTTCGAGAAGAACACCGCCAAAAGAAGAAGAAATCTCATGGGAACGCAACTTAATAACTGTATTGTTATAACCAATAATGATTCTTTAAACCACCTTACAGATAAAAGGTACAAATTTTTATGTAATGTGTATTCCAATATTGGTTGTATTTGTATTGATCTATAAAAATTAGCGCTGCGACCCGGCTGCGTTCATAATAGACGCCGGACTCACATCAGTTGCCAGTCTGTCTTTAGGGTTTCCAGACACTACGCTCGCCGGTATATAGCGCCTAATTTGAACGCGGTGGTGGCTGTCAGCTAGCGATCACTAGTGAGTGTTTTATGGGTCACAATGCGCTCGCTTCTGATGAATCGCTTTGGTTTCCAGAGACAAACATATAGACAGCATAGAAAAAGTGAACTACGTACTGGTGGAGCATCTTAAAGATATAATAAACGCAACTTATAAGTACTCAATTCAAGCAACTTGGGGTTACAAAGAGAAGTCTAAATGGACCGGGATGATCGGGGAACTCATGAGGGAGGAGGCAGATATAGGAGGTATGCGTGATGGTTTAGTTTATAGTTTAGAACTAGGCTGATTTATTTCCAGGTACCCCTTTGTTTTTTACTGTTGATAGAGTCGATATAATAGACTATATAGCAATGACCACCCCTACGAAATCCAAGTTTGTTTTCAGACAACCCAAACTGTCGTACGTTACGAACGTTTTTACACTGCCCTTTGACACAAATGTGTGGGTATCCACAATATGTCTTGTGATCCTCGTAGGGCTTGTTCTGTATGTTACTACAAAATGGGAATGGCTGAAAAATACTAAATACGAAAAGCGCCAGGTGAGAAAACGCTACGTTGAAAACCTATTTCACCACTGTAGCCCAAGTAATGGGGATTTCGATTCGCAAAAGGTCGGAGAGAAAAGAAATTTGGTGGGATGGTAGATATAGGTCCCCTGAGAGTATACCTTATTTTGCGATCTCTGGGGGTTGCCGCTTCAGGTGTGGGGGGATGAAAACTCTGCGTCGTGACGCTTTTCGGGAAATAACGCCGTTGTGGTAAGTGCTGTCGAAAAAAAAACTAGAAGTGCTATCGAATCGAGAAATGCTATCGAATAAATGAAATATATGTAGAACAAAATTATGCACAATTTTGGTCCTTGTATTTTTCGTCTGCTACCAATAGTTTCTGCTCTGCAGCGCCCAAAGGTGGGGGGTTGATTTGCAATTTTCAACAAAAATCAGAAATCATCGCGGATTAAGACGAAGATCGCTATCAAATAAAGCTGTAATATTTGTTTCTGAAAAAGACTTCCTACTTCCAATATTCCCTTATTATTGTTGACCTAGGCGCCAAATTTAATATTTTTGTATATACATGATACAAGAAAATATGATGTACAACACATTTCCACACCACTCTCGGGGTAGAGTTCATGGTGCGGCTTTTTTAATGTGGCATCCCCAAGAGGCCTATTCCACGGTCGATATCGGCATTTATTTCACTTGAGTCGCGTGCGACGTTGACGTTGAGGACCAAACAGACAACGCCGAGTTTGCCTATTCTAGCTCGGAATTGATGTCCGAGGATGATGACAACAAAGGCGAGTTACAAAGTCAGTCGCAAGTGACTTAAAGTGAAATAAATTTGAACTTTTTTTCGATAACACCTACCATAACGGCGCTATTTCCCGAATACCGTCGCGACGCGGAGTTTTCATCCCCCTCCCACCAAATTTCATTTCTTTCCGACTTTTGCGAATAGAACCCATTGCTTGGACTACTGACACAAGCAAAATAAATTTGTATTTCTTTTTGTAGGTTAGGCCAGATGGCTCGGAGCTCCAGGACTCCATGATAGACGTTGCCTTGGTCTCATTCGGGGCTTTTTGTCAGCAAGGGGCCACTGCTATTCCTGTCAGCATTCCAGGGAGAATCGCCACATTAGTATTGTTTGTTTCTCTGATGTTCCTGTACACTTCGTATTCTGCGAACATTGTGGCCCTTCTGCAATCCTCATCTACCAGCATTCAAACTTTAGAGGATCTCTTGAAGTCCAGGTTGCAGATCGGTGTGGACGATACCGTGTTCAATCGCTTCTATTTTCCCGTAAGTGAATGTTGATGATGATATAAATAGGAAAATAGGCTTCATGTGCATTTGGCGAGTTATGTATTTGTCTTATTTTGAGTGTGTTCTCCTTGGAATGTCTATTTGCCTATGACTTAGCGACAAGAGAAAAATGAGAATAAATAGGTTCTTCACAAAACAGGCGACCATTCGGTTTTTGATGTTTTGGATGACGAATAGTCCAAGACAGTGTAACGCCGGCCCTTGAGGGTCCAAGTCGCTGGCGCCCCGGCGTTACGTCCCGCTAAGACGATGGCTACGCTGCCTTGCCTATAGGGTGATTATTCAAAAGAGCGGTAGCTCCACTGCCACCAGATTACCGATATTTTAATTACGGACGACCGCGGAATTTAGAGACCAAATTAACTATCCCTAATTTAGACCACCAAACTGTCTACTGGGCTCTTTAATTTGGTTAGTAAAGTAGCCGCAAAGAGGAACACATAGACCCAGCTGCGGCTTATATGCACAGAGTGGGGTAGTTATCTGGGTGTAGCCCTGAAAATCAGTTAAAATGGGGCAGGTTTTTCAGAAAAACTAGAAAATGCAATAAAATTACTATATTACAGTTAAGGATTTATATACGATTGAATGAAATTAATCCAAATGACGCCTTCCGATAAACGGAGATACTCAAACAACCCCTAAATCAATATTGGCTATAAATAAATAAATAAATATAGCCTACTATTATCTTTATGGACCACTGTTAGGGCACACAAAAATGGTCTATAGAAACTAGAAACTGATCAAAGCTATACATTGAGGTCCATACCTTCACACAATATACTATTTACGCATAGATTCGCCTATGATACAATAGGGAGCTCCCGGCTCATGCTTCTAGCTGAATGATCCCTGGTGCTTTTTAATTATCCAGTGATTTTTAGCACTTCACCCGCTAAGCTTTATATTCACGTTTCCCACTGTGACCTTCGCACTATTTTAATCTCAACCTAGCCTGCCTTCAGCACTTCTGTCAGTTAGTGGCGGAATCCCTATTCGATACTCCTATTCACAAAACCGCGCAAAAATTTAAAAAAACTAGTAACTCAGTTGTAGAGACTCGCTGGTTCCCGTGAGCTGCCGACGCCGCGCCGTGTCTCCCTAATACCCACCCTCTTGGTGCTTTTGAGCTGTCCGTCCGACGCCCAAAAACCAACTTTTGTGGGTACCTTGAGCGCCCGAAAACTTTTTCCACTCTCGGTGGTCCCACGCTAGTAATGCTGAATTGCAGATTTTTTCCGATCGGATGATATTCGGTTCCCAAGCCAAAAGTTTCAATAATCAAAACTTCTTAGATAAAAACAAAACGTGTCTGTGACTTTTACACAAAATCAATACTTCGATCGTGAAAAAACATAACTCTAAACAAACTTTACACTATATTTTAATCATGTTTTCATATTATATGTGGGAAGTTGCATGAATAGTGACATTGCATATATTTTTTTTCTAAGAATGCCACTGAGCCTGTAAGGCGTGCCCTGTACATGCAAAAAGTAGTCCCTGCTGGGAAAAAAGAAAACTTCATGCCAATCGAGGTGGGCGTACGAAGGATGAGAAAAGGACTATTTGCCTTCCACATGGAAACTGGCCCAGGCTACAAAATAGTCAGTAAGTGAAAACCTCGACCACATTCACTTGGTGTTAACTTGATGAAATACGTGTTCCAGGTGAGGTGTTCCAGGAAGCAGAGAAGTGCGGCCTGCAGGAAATCCAGTTTCTTCAAGTGATAGATCCGTTTTTGGCTGTGCAGAAGAACACATCGTACAAAGAACTGTTTAAGATCGGGTAAGAGCATTGTCCTCATTGTAGAAAATGTGAAAAAATAATAATATAAACGTATTATTGCTTTTTTGCTTGAGAGCATGTATTTTTGGTTGCAGATTGCGAAAGATACAAGAAACTGGACTACAGGCAAGGGAGGTTGCATTGATATACACAAAAAAACCGATGTGTATATCACGGGGCAGCAGTTTTATTAGCGTAGGAATAGTGGATTGCTATCCTGCTGCTCTGGTTTTAGCCGGAGGATTAATCGTGTCTTTTGCAATTTGGATACTCGAGGTTTACGTGCATTATCGGTACGATCTTTTGAGTAAGGAAATTATTCCAAATTCAAATATTAATAGTCAACTAGTTGCAGTCAGTAACGTACTTATTTACTGCTTGAAATTAGAGAGCAAAATGATTCTGGCTTTATTCAGTAAGGTGAGGATATTTCTCTTCTCTTAGGTAAGGCAATTTTACAGGACGAATTTCTACAAGAATCGCAAAATTGGGGGTTTCCCTTCACCTTCAGTAGAACTTAAAACAGTAGATGGTGATGACGAAGGTAGAAGATATCCATTTCCATACTTAAAATAGTGAACCTGAATATGAAAACCTTACAAATGAAAAGCACGTAGGTAACAAAATATTGATGGTTTTCGTGCACTTTCTTCCTAGTTCAATCAATGCTTTTGTATTGTCTAAATAATAGTAAACTTAAAACCAACAATACTGTGTAATTTAATTTATTGCCTACCTCTAATATTCTTATTATTTTATTATTTATTATTATTATATCCATTTTTAACTACATAAATTACGTATTCTCTTAGGCCAGGCAACGAAGGAAATAAGTCATGTTGAAGCACAAACACAAGCACAATTTCTGCAAAGCTATAGGGGAGGTGTTCTTGATTCAAATTTGATGATTTAGAAATTTTATTCTACGAGTTTTCCACGTAGAGTGGCTGTTTTCAAATCACAGATGTACGTATAAACGTGAGTTTATTGCATTTTTCACAAAAGTTCGTAAATATTGCCTTTCTTCGACTGCCGATGGCGACCTTATAACTCAGTCTAATTTGAAAGTTGGAAAAGTCATACAACGTAGCATTTAATGCTCTTCAACTTAGAATGCAGTGATATTTGCGTACAACGCGTCGTTTGGAACATATGAGCGGAAAACCTCAAAAGCCCCGAAAATTCACCTAAAGTTCAGCACCTAAGAAACCATATAATTCCGTTGAGAAACCTTCTACCGGCCTCATGTTACCGAAAAACTACCATTTGGTCAGGCTATTAATACGCAAATAAAAAGACGTAACATTGCTTGCCTAATTTTACTTTATAAATTGCTTAACAATCATATTAACTGTACTGAAATTCTCAGCATGATTAACTTACATATCCCAGAACGGCCTACGTCATACAAATTTATTTTATCTACCAACTCAAAATAATTGGAAATACACTACGGAAATATTAGAATTTTTTTTATTATATTGTTATTTTTATTAATCTATATTGTTATTTTCTTTTACTTTTATAATTTATTGTAATTGTAATCGAAATGTAATTTTCTTTTATATTGTTAATCTTTTGCTTTAGTGTTTTTGTATTTCCTTATGTTTTGTGTTGATTATGTTAATTATTTTCATTGTTTTGTTAAATTGTTGTAAACTTATTTTTCTTTTTGTTCCCAAACTGGAACTGGGCCGTTAGGCCTGTTGAATGGTGTACAATAAATAAATAACAATACATATATACGTACTGGTATATTAAAAAAAAAAGAATTGTAATATTCAAAAATGAAACTTCTGATTCTCCATAAACTGGCATTTACAGAAATAAATATCTCTATTCGTTTAGAATATATCCGGCCTGGGAGTTTTTATCGGGGCACTCTGTATAGCGCCTCCGGTTGCCTTTTATTTCCGGCACTTCAAAGAAACCAAGGCATTAATAACTCTTCTACTCAGGCTGATGGACACAATGATTGAAGATAAGTCGTAAAAATATCACAAAACTACATTCAAATAAAAAACTGGCATGTGACCCAACGTGCGTTATAACTATCATGTCATAAGGCTTAAATCGACGGGTCACTATTTGCAGATTATTCTTACACTACACTTAATATTTATTTCCCCTCAACATGTCTTTGATACCTAATGAACGTTTTTTATACTTAATTTTAGCCTTGTTTATAAACAACGATTTTAGTAAAGCACTAAAACCGCATATACTTATCCTTGATCCGTTGTAGAACATATTAAATATGGAAAATTGAGGTGAGGGCCTTGGAGATTCAGTGAGCGATGCAGATGTGTTTGAAAATTCATAAAGCTCTATTATACTGGGTCCCATTTTAATGTATCGTAATTCGTAGTATTCCACATTAAGCCTATAATGGCATTCCATATTATGCACACTTTTTCAAAAGAGCGAAAATATTTTTTCAGTAATAAGTACCTCGTAAAAAGTATTTTTCAGCAAATTATTTTGTATTTTTAATGCGTTTTCATTATGTCTAAAATTATGAAATAAGCATTAAACACATATTTTAATTACAATCGTTGTGTTTCCTATGAGACATTCCATATTATATGCCTACATTTTTGGAAATGGCAAAAACCTCTTTACAATAGGTACACTTAATTAGAAGTGATTATAGAAGGAAAATTATTTTATTTTTTTTTATTTTAATGTTAGCCTGGGAAGAGTTTTCTTAGTTATTTATTTTATACATTTGCCATTCATTCTATTTAAAATAATAAAGGGCTATAACATATGGTAATAATAATTCGTAATATTCAATATTCTGATATGGAATATTATTGTATTCCATATTAGGCATATAGTGCTATGTCATATTCGGCACACCTTTTTCGAAATAGCGAAAATATTTTTTCTGAGAGAAAACCTCATTAGTAAATTAATAAGTATATAAACAATATATTCTCTATTGTGGCGTTATGTTAAAAAGAAATTGATTTTCTTTATTGCAATTTTATTGTTTGGAGCAATAGAGCATTTTAGTACATGCTGTAACGATAATTTCTGTACATGCTGTAACGTTAATTCCATATTAAAGGAATACATTTTTTTTTGAAATTACGAATGCCTCTTTCTTATTGGTAGGTATACGTTATTAAAAGAAATTATTTTTAATTTTCATAGTAATAATTTATAGTATTCCATATTAGGCATAACGCTATTCCATATTAGGCATAAATATTTTTGGAAATTGCGAAATCCTCTTTCTTAACTGTAGTATACTTTATGAGAAGTACCTACCTAATCATTCTTCATTTTCGTAGTATTCCATATTAGGTATACTGGTATTCCATATTGTAGTTTTTGGAATTTACACAAACATTTTTTTGACAGTAGTCTAATTAGTAGTAAGTAATTGGTACAGAAACTGAATTTATTTCCGTGTAGTCGTGCGCGAAAGTCTATTTTCCGCGCTAGTGCTTACAAACTCGAAAAGCGCACGATTGTTTGAAATAGGCGACTTCCCGCTTGCATAGAAAAGCTCCATTTTCGAGCGATCTAGACAAAACATAGTGTGTGTGACTCGTGCGGTGGCGATCGCGGCGGTCACTCGTCGCAATCGCCGTCTTTCTGCACTTGTTACACAAATAACTATTACAAAACCAGTTGCGTAGAATTTTACTTTTCGTAACTGGTTGTGAAAAGTGAGACTTTTCATAACGTCAAAAGGTTTCGAAAAGTGTCACTAAATGTCAAAATTTGAAAAAACATTTTAAAGCAATTAATTTTTACTTTTTAATGTATTTTCCATGACGAGGAGACGAATATTGCAACTTATATTGAATATTATGCACATGGTATTCCATATATTTTCATTTGACTGCAAGCTAGGTATCAATAAATAAGAAATACAAAGGATAAATTAGTAAAAAAATTGACTAGAAATCGTACAAGTAAAAGTAAAAGTTGTCACTTTCCGTTCTCTGTGCGAGGATCTGGGACCCTTGTGACATGATTACAGAATTACAAATGAGGGCGTCGGGGAAGCATTAAAGGTACTGGTTTATTAACAATTAAGACTATCAAGAGCATATCGGGCACTTACCAACATACGAACTTCTTCATTTAATGATATCATTAAGAATTCAGGTGTATTAAATATATTAGAACCCTTGGCACGACCGGAAATCATATCGCAGCATTTGCCTCTCATATCCTAAGGAAATTTATACGATATAATTTTAATTAATGCAAAGGGAAGCCAACCTTCACCTTGGGATAAAACGGCACATGTACCCGTAGTTATGATGATTATATTTCTTTCCGTAAATTTTAAACAAAACACTAATGTTTACTACCGCCGAATCAATTGTCGAACGAAAAATAGGTATAACATTAAAGTTCACATTCTGTTGTCACTTAAAGTGACAACAGAAATATATATTTTTTTATTTTTTGAAATGCAGGATTGTTTTTCAGAAGTATATATACGGAACCCATAGTTTTACTCCTCTTCCGGATGATGAAAGTCGTTGTGAGATGCGCTGGTCTTAGAGGTCGAAGCACTATGTAAACTTTCCGGGAAGAGAGCATGGAATAAATGAATTGGGGATAAGTTGCGTTTTACATTTTGGTATTATTTGTAAACGAGAATAAACTGATTCACTATCAATAACACGTTCGTGATCATGATGCAATCTACGAGTA
>CAXKVY010003454.1:0-21362 GCA_964058915.1 Tetropium fuscum | reverse complement strand
CTCCGAGTCTCCGACAATACCGAAGAGTTCCGAAACCGAGGACGATCCTGCTTGCCAAAATGGGTGCTAGTTATAGGAGATGGGCCATGTACGCGACTGTTGCCATAGCAACCATATAATGTTGTGCATTGTATAGTACCAGTCTATTATCGCGTTAGTTCTATTTAAACTGTGGTGCGTTGTGGTCTCTTCCTTTATGGTCGTAATTCATACCTAAAATAAATTATTATTGTAAAATTTTATTGTAATAATTTTATATAGCTATTACATTACTAATGTATTCATTGGCTTGAAAAATCCAATTAAATAAATGATAGTTTAAAGAGACTAAAAAAACATGCTTTAAAGGGAATCCGAACTAAAAAGTAAACAATAATATAACTATTAAGATTTTGTTTAATAATGATAAAAATTTTAGTAACTCACTCAATATAATTAAAGATATTCACTAGGTTTAAAATAAGAATAAAATGATTGACAAAAAAATATTTTTTTTGTAAAAAAGCGTGGGGAACACGCACCATCAGTTGTTATAAATATATCAGCATATAAATAATCGTTAGAAACATTTCAATCTGACATGTTGAAGTGGGTGAAAATCTCGTTCAAAGATTCCGTTACAAGATACATACAGGTGAAGATAATAAAAGCGTTTTAAATAAAATCTATATTTTTTGAGGTCAATCCAATTATTTAAAAAAAAATTCAATTCCATTTTTCCAAATCAAATTTTTTAAACATATTTGAAACAAATTTATTTAAAAATTTTTGCTTTGAATTTTTCATAAAATTTTTGAATCCAAATTTATTTCGAAATTTTTGAAATTAAATTATTATGAGCGTTGTGTTTGTCTTTCTTTCTTTTTCTGGGAATATTACCTTCAGCAACATTAAATAGGTGTTTATTTTGTCATAAATTTTACTTATAACTCAGAAATTTCGAGGACAAATTTTGAACTCTTTTTAGTTGGAGGCACAGGAGGCCCTCCATCCAACCTGAAAAATCAGCTTATCTTTCCTGGACTACTACAGGAGTGAGATAGTTCTCCGTGCGATAGTACTCCGTTCTGTACGTTTTACAGCAACAATGCAGATGGTCGATAATCCTCTGAAATACATGCCGCTTGCATCCTTTAGGGAGATTCTTATTTGGCGAGGACACATTTTTGTATATATTTGTATATTTTTGTAAGGCTTTGTCTAGACTTGACTGATTTTCAGAAATTGATTTTATTGAATTGATTTGAAATTTTATTGAATAGGCTACGGTATTCATACTTAATAGAAGAAATATTTCAAAATGACTGATAAATCAAAACTGTGAGACAATACATATGCATCATAAACGCGAAAATAACATTCAGGGATTAGTCTATTTCAAAAGAGGGCCGTTGACATCCGGCTATTTCAGAGTGTGACAAATGACGTCCCCACGTCCGGTAGCCCTTACAACACTTTCTAATGACTAGAGGTAACGACCCACCAAACACGAAACCGGACAAATGGCTGATGTCAGGCTTTGTCAATTGCTGATGTCAAGTCCAGAACGTCTGCGCCCGTTAGATTTCTAGTTTTAGCAGATTTTCACTTGCAACTGGTGTAGTTCTGATATAACTTCACAGTTTGCGTTGACTAGGCATATTTATCAATTTATTCGTGTCACGGTAATGACTATACATCTCACTGCATTAGATATGTTTATTTGTGAACTAATATATAAATATTATATAATATAAATACCTAGGAGCCATTAAAACCTTCCACTCCGGACAATCCTAAACTGTGATACATTCCCAATAAAAAACGGAAACGTTGTCAATTAACTAGTTCTCTTAAGAGCAACTTGGTAACTGTAAAATAGCAATATTATCAACCATAAGTTAGGAGATACTGCTTTGGTTATAGGTGTTACGCTCTCTTGCAGCAATATTTATTTGACTCAGGTCCTTCTTATTATGTTAAAAAGCCTTACTATAAATTACTACAAATGCCAGTATGCTATAAATTGACTGAAGTTACGTCAGAACTAATGTCACAACGTGTCACTGAAAATGATGAAGTATTAATATGTTAAATTCTAGGCTAAATAATCAATAAAACAAATCGTACATCATTCTAAAGATCCTCAATAAGGGTGACAGAACTTGTACAACTTCTAAGTGATTCTTCTCCTTATATATGTCCAGATATACAACTGGTATGTCTTGTAACTGAAGAGATTATCAAAACTTTAAGCAATATGTTTCTATCGATATATAAAAGACAAGTCAAAAACAGAAATGTTTTAAATTAAATTACGTATTAAACACAAAGAGGTTTATTTATACACTTTTTCCGTTTTTATTAACCCACTCATTACTAAAGCCTCTTGATGATAGACTTTAGTGGTATAATAAGACGTATCCACCAAATCAATTTACATTTCGCTGTCTAATCTCGTAGATGATGAGTCTTTAGCGTGATAGGGTCAAGGCCGTCCACCTTTTAAAAACGGAAATCATGCATAAATTTCGGTTAATGTCAATTAAACATAAAAGAACAAAATCATCATCGCTATTTGAATTGGAAAAGGCTTTATGTTATCCGCCAAACACTAACAGTCCTATCCTTCAACCCATTCCAATTCTTCGACATGGGCGTAACAAATAATTTATTACTATATTTTATAATTATTATTACAATTAACATAATTATATTATTATATAACTGGATTATATTAATCAGTGAATAATTTGTTCCTTCCATACGTGACAAAGGGTATAAAAATGAATAAAACCCACAATTAAAGCCACCTGTATCATAAATAAAACATTACTTTCAAAAACATTAAAAACAAATATAATTTGTAATGAAATGTATAAATAGACGTTGAAACATTAAATTAGAGATATTATAAATAAAATTATATTAATATAGATTATAAATCAGAAATATAAAATTAATTAAACTCTTTGAAAATGAAAAATATCAAGAAAGTAACATTTTAGATAAAAAAATTTAACCAATCAGAAAGAAGCTTTGAAAGCAAATATAAAATTAAACTCAATGAATTAGAATACTTTTAGTATTAAAATATAGAGAATAGTTACTTAATAGGTATGATAATTTAAATTCATATTAGTATAAATCAATCGAATTAAAATATTAACATATATGATGCTATTTGATTGGTTGAAATTTGTAGTATCAACAGAAGCTGTAAAAGTATCATGTAAAAAGTGTCAAATAAAAACATACCCATAACAATGGAAAAACAATCATAAAAAGTAGTTAAAATTGTTACGAACAAAAACGGTTAAAAAATTTTAATATTTGATATAAAAATGTGGGATTAGAAACTTATAAAATCCCGAGCCCGATTAGTTTTACGTAAAACTTTGATTTTAATTTAGATTTAACTATTACGGTAGGTATATCAAAAAACTCTTCATCGTTTTATTTAAATTTAATTTCGATTTAACTCAGAATCCTAAATTTTCTTAGGTATATTTAAATTAGTGGTATTTGGGTGTACTTTAAAGAAAATTAGTAGCTGCCTAAATACCTATATATATATATATATATATATATATATATATATATATATATATATATATATATATATATATATATATATATATATATATAGATATATATATATATATATATATATATATATATATATACATATATATATATATATATATATATATATATATATATATATATATATATATATATATATATATATATATATATATATATATAGACATCAATGTTCATCTAATGTTTTTTTTTGTAATTGTAATTACTTGGAAAGAGATAAAGAGATTTCGGCTTTTTAGAATCCTTAACAAACCATATTTAGGTAGGTTTCGTTGAAAGAATTAAATATTTAGCCGATAATTATTATTGCTAATAAATAAATAACTTAATTTAGTACCACATCAAACACTCAAAATCAAAATAACTAGGAAACGCACAGGAATTTCGAAACAGAAGAAGGGACATTATTTTTGTTAAACTGTATGTAGATAATGAAAATAACAGTTTTTTTTAAATAGTCTTTGGCGTAGAAGTTCTGTTTACGAAAGGGATGGAGCACCCCTTCCACCCCGCCACTGTGCAAGTTTTTGAACATTCTTACCGCTTGTTTTATGCGCCTTAATTAATAGGCATTATCCCCCAAACATGAAAAAATCTAAGCGTTCGTTTATAAGTCATAAAGAAAATTCGAGAATAAAAATATAATAACGACATTACACAGAAAATAATTAGAAATAGTTCAGAAAATATTACACATTAATGTAAAAAAAATTGAAACTTTAACACCTTGTATCTTCCTTAGGAAGCTAGATCGGCCATATATTTATAGGCACTTTTCTTTTTAAAAACGTGCGTTCTATCCCCTGTTAAAGTTTGTCTACAAAAAACTGACTCACCCTGTATATATATATATATATATATATATATATATATATATATATATATATATATATATATATATATATATATATATATATATATATATATATATATACTAAATAAGTATATACCTAAATCATAAAAGCAATTATACGAATATTCCGTGATCTTCACAAGATGCGGTCAGCTCTATGGCCAAACTGAAATAAAATACACGAAATGCGTTAAATTTTACATGTACATAATGTAGTGTGTCCCAACTTAATGGTTCTTATTTCTTGTCGTCATAAAATTTCATTGCCCATAATACAACGAAATTGCATACATGCAAACCATTTAAATGCGCGATTTTGTTTTCCACTTCTCGCGATTTTTTAAGTGAGATCAATGATGTTTTATGCATGTAAAGCACTAAAAGCTGTCGGACAAGAAACCGCTCATTTATTTTCAATGTAGCACGTGTATCGTTTCTTGAACAAAATGCAAATTAAGCGAAAGAGTTTTATCTTATTCTGAAACCACTACTTGAGCATTTATCTAACGGAAAAAAGTTACAGAGAACTCGAATAGACTACTACCTTTCTTACATAAACAGCGTATCAGAATCAGCGTAGTCTTCTATATGTCCGCTTTTACAGGAGAAAGTCCACTTTTAAAGCTATTCATACATATTATGAGCGAATAGTTGAATATATACAAGCTGGCGAATGCCCCGTTGGGATATTATTTTGCGACCTTAGCGGAGCATTCGTCTGCGTGAATCATGAAATTCTGTTGAAGAAACTAGATAGGTACGAGTTTTCCCGTCGTTTTATATAAGGAGTTTTCATTCCAATAGAACATAATTGGTATCACTAAATAATGTAGTTTCCGCAACAATGAAATTAACACTTGGCATACCACAAGGTTCTTGATTGGGCCCTGTACTTTTTCTACCATATGCCAATGATTCGGACACGTTGTTATCATCAGCCTATTTCACATTGTATGCGGATAACACCTCGATTATTGTGTCTGACAAATCAGGTAAACTCCTAACTACTAAATGTAATATCGTATTGGCTGATTTCAGATAATGGTTCTCTCAAAATTTGTTATTTCTAAAGCCGGACCAGACTTCTAGCATCTTAGATTTTGTAAAAGACAAAAACAAACATAATTAAAGATTTTCTAGCAATTGACATATCTTCCCAAATCCTTTGTTGCTAAAAAAATGATTACTTATAATTTTTTGTTAACGTTTCTCAGTGTAATATTTGGATTGATATTCAGTTTTTTTAAATAATTTTCGACTTTTCACAATGTGAAGCTTGGGCAAAATGTTTTTCATTGATTTCATGGAAATAGGTGCTAGGAAAAATTTCAATATAGGTACTTTTAAAAACTGCTCGAATGGAATTCAAATGTGTTTCTGGATCTGGAATCTGGAAATTGTTCGGAGTGCGGATCAGAGATCCGCTGCACTTGGCCACATTGGGCCCCTTGTGCTTCCTCCATGAGGGAAATGTCTCCCTAGGTCATCGACCAGCCTAATGTTGTATAAAAGGTGATGATGTTGCCTAGGGGCATTTCCCTCAAATTGGCCATAGAAGGCCAATATGGATACGTAATAAGTTCCCCCAATATGGATTCTCTGGTTGATGACATGGCGGGACATCACAAAGTACATGGTCGACCGTTTCATCTTCTTGTACACATCCTCTGCAGATGGGTGTGTCTCTTTGTCTCATGTTAAAGAGATACTTCCTTACCCGGCAGTGTCCGGTTAGGATTCCTGTTACAAATCGTAGTTTTCCCCTAGACATTGCCAGATAATAATTCCTCGCCGTCTCTTCGCTGGGATACCTCAAGAGATTTCTGGCCAGCTGACAGCTACTCACAATGTCTTAAATTTCTTATGGGTGTTTTCCTTTATTATTAGGAGTTTCGCTGCAATTGGTAGTGTACTTGATGGACCAGGGCCAAGGATGCTCAGGCTGGCTGCCTTCTTGGCCAGTTTGTCAGCTTCTTTATTGCCGTTGCATTGTGAGTGTGAGTGTCATTTGACCCAACATAGACAGATATTATTCATTTGACAGGCTCTAATCCAACAGGCTCTTCAAAAGTGTTTAAAATGGGTTTTGATAAATTGAACAGTATTTAATTCATTATGTACAGCATAATATTACAAAGAACCAATAAAACATTGCAAAAGATTTAGTCGTTCTATAAAATATGATAAGGAGAAATGGGATTTGGGGCAGTAAAGGTAATATTTAGAAAGTATTTCTATGTTCTCTATTGTGACTATAATGGTCAGCAAAAATTAATTAAATGTCAATATGTATTAGCTGGTAATAAATCTGCAAATCTATACAGTAAGAATTCATAAATGGCCAGTATGCAATAATAGGTAA
This sequence comes from Tetropium fuscum, assembly GCA_964058915.1. Classification (NCBI taxonomy): domain Eukaryota; kingdom Metazoa; phylum Arthropoda; class Insecta; order Coleoptera; family Cerambycidae; genus Tetropium; species Tetropium fuscum. The sequence continues at coordinate 14,562 of CAXKVY010003454.1, read as the reverse complement.
TAAATTTCAAAATGTTCAGTACATAATTAGTACTACTTGTAACATTAGGTCGTGCTTTATTATATATTTTTTGATATATTATAATACCATTTTTTTACATATTTTACAAATATTAAAAGATATTGACTTATGATAACTGAGAAAAACTATACCTAGATGTTTTTAAACGGGCGTCAGGTCACATCTCTTTGTTTTGAAAAAAAATGTGAGAAAATTTTCCACATGAATGGTCAGAAAGTAATTCAAACTGATTGAAAGGTACATTAGACAAAGCTGCTTCCGTCTACAAATAATGCCTTTAAATCTTTCAGCAGGGTGATTAAAGTTGAGAACACTTTGCGGGAGAGATTACCCTCAACTCGATTCGCAGTTGTTCTCAAGGAATACATAAATACCTGGTCTCTTCAGTACAGTGCAAATGCAAAGATAATGCATGCAGATCATAAACTTAGGTTTATGGACCATAGCTTATCAATGGGCTAGTGAAAAAAAGAAGATCGTCTCACATGTTAATTCTGAAAGATATGTTTATTTAATTCCTGCTGGTCAAATTAATGAAGTTCCAGATTTAGAGAAAACTCTAAATTTTCCACGGTTTCCACTTTTGAAGAATTTACTACTGCTGCGTTTAATATTTGGACTACTACTCTTCCAAATGATTCAAGCAAATGCATTGAAGGCACTTGCAATTGTTCAGGATTTTTCAAAGAAGTAATTTGTAAACATGTAGTGGGTATTGCAAGAAGGCTGAAATATGCAACCCCACTCGCTGAATCCAAATCGATTATCATTGGAGTAAAAATTCGACGTGGTCGACCATCGTAAGCAAGGCAGGCACTTCATGTCCAATAGGGTAGGTATTTCACCTATATATGTGGGTAGTACGTATTATTAATTACCACCAATATCTACTTCATCATATCTACTTCATCGTTTTAATATTGTTTTATTTATATTTTTCTTTATATCTTTTTGTTTTAAATGTTTTTATATTTATATGAAATAAATATGACCAACCATTTATTATTTAACCGACGCTTTATTAATTTTAGCGACTGTTTATGATTTTCACCAACAAATTATTAACTGATCGTTTTCTATATTACTGACCGTTTATTATTTTCACCGTCCATTTTTTAATTTAACTGACTGTTATTTATACTACTGACCGCGTATTATTTTCACCGAGCATTTATTATCATACTGACCATTTAATATTTTCACCGATCATTTATTAATTTCACCAACCATTTATTACCATCTTGACCAATCAGACCAATTTAATTAAAATAGTGGAAAAGTGTACTGTCCATAAAATGGAAATACTGAATATTTAATTTGTACCCGTTTAAAATATAGAACCTAGTTGGAGTGCAATTATTATAGATACTCATGTGCTTACCAAAATGAGGAGAACAGCGTTATAGAGACATCATCATTAATTACAGAAACACAACAAAGAAACTTTGTACTTATAGCTAAAGGCTAGCAAAAATATGTCTAACAAGTTAAGTAAAGCAGAAATTGGAAGAAAATCTACCGGATTTCAAGAGAATTAATAAAAGTTTTATTATTTCAAATAAATAATTTGTGTGGCGTCTATCTCGGATGACAAATGGTTTATTAAAGTGCCCTTATTGCAGTATAATTGAATAAGAGTCCCAGAAGACAAAAACTTTTGGAAAAAGCAACAATTTCAAACAAAGTTAAAGTTTGGCAGCCTCACGACAAAATATATTGCAATTAATGAATGCTCCAATTTGAAAGTTACGATAATAAAAATAAATAATGAATAAATAAAAAAATTAATAGTTAAAAAATATTAATATTTACATCCTACTAACATGTAAGTGATATAATACTGAAACATAGATACCACGATATGTTCAAAATTACTAACAAATCAAATAACGCAGAGAATATTGTACGTGAATCATTTATTATTTACCAATTATTTTTTAATGTTAACTTTCTGCAGTTAATTAAACACGTTACAAATACACAGTATACAGTATACATCCAATACATACAGTGTAAATCGAAACATCTAGTTTACAAAATTATATTGAAAGTTGTATACAGGGGGTAGACTTTTTAATGAGATTGTACTGGTATAACTTCTAAACCGCAATAGACGTGGTCAGGGTCAAGGTATTACAGAAAAGCTACGCATTTTAAAGATCATTAACACGCATTTTTTTACGCGCAACACATTAGCAATGTCTCAAATAAAATAAATTTTACCTCTCTTTTGTCATAACAATTTGAGGCTGGCAACTTTAAAATTAACGCTGCCATAAATTTGTCTATTTAAGGTCAAAAAGGAGTCATCGTCGATCAGAATACTGATTCGCTTGTTATAATTATTGTCCGATTTAAAGCAAGTAATGAGTGATTTAGAGAAGTTGCAAATCACATTCCTCTTCATGCAGTCACTGGTTATAACACTGGTTACATGGTACAACTACTTCATTAGGAAAGGGAAACATCAAGCTTCAAAAATTCTGCAATCCAGCAAAGAGAGAAAGTAGCTACGTTCTCTCGTCATTCCTTGTTGGATTGGAGAAATTTTGAATATAGCTGTATTCAATGATAAAAATTCATCGAATGAAGTTAATGCTCACGCTGGAAAATGTTTTTTTGGCAACCCTGTACAATGGCCGTCCTTCACCTGACGACATAAACACAATAAGATTTAAATCTTATGAGAAAATTATAGCGAAACAACCAATCTACGAGAAGTTTTATCTCTCGGTACGTCAACCATATTCCTAAGCAGCAGCGCGAGTGTTCCACCAAGTGCAGGCTTGTGGTGGGGTGTCGCCTTCGGCTGTACATGGGGATGCACTTGAAAATCTCCTCCGAAAATCGAATGAAATTCATTTTCTACAATTACAAAGTAGATTACAATCAACGATGCGAATGTCGTCGGGAGGGGGGGGCTTATATGTGTGGCAAATAGCAAATAGCGAATTGTTAGCAATCGACTTTCCCCGATGGAAGATGAAGAATAGATATCCCAGATACTTAAAAATGAAGAGATACCAGGGATGGAAGAGTGTAACCAACCGTAGCCGACCGATAGTTCAAGCCATGACACAAATCGCCTCCACTTAATAATATACGTCACAACTCGAGACGAGCCGCGCTTAACCAGTTCACGTACAGGTATTTGATATCTGTAGATTAGAATAGATATTATTGTACAAATACTACTTAACGTGTTTCTATTCTTTATTATTTTAGCAGATGACAGATAGGAATTTTTTTTTTGAAATGTGATTCACAAAAGCAAGTTGTACAAATCTGGCATTAGAAACGCTTACTTATCAATGTGTATCATTTGACTGTTGTGAAAATTGTGATATCTCTAAACTTGCATTGGCTGAAAAACGTGTTGCTATTATTTCAAGGAAAAAAATGTATTTTTTGTAAACTACCTTTAGAAAATATTAAGATATTTTATTTTTGTGTTACTGATTTTCTATTTTTTTAGTATAACACTTAAATTACCCAGGTTACACACATTTGTTTAGTTTTATTACTTGAAAAACATTTTAGAAAAATGAAACGTACTTACATTCATTACCAAAATCCAAATGTTATAATTTGCGCGACTAACGCAAATATTACATTCTCGAATACATCCATTAAAAAAAAATGGAAAATGTATGTTTTTTAATCACATAATTTCATTTTATACCTGTAAAACAATGCTAGTGTTTACAGTAATATGTATACCTCTATATTTGCAATCACGAAAAATCTCTGCAAAAATAACGCAAACAACCACCGGAAAGATTAGCTTTTATATATAAATGCATAGCGATATCGTGCGAATGTCAGTCTCCAGTTGTGACATCACGCGGCTGTGTCACGTTTAGTTGGTTCGTAGCCGAACGGTGGTTCTAACCACCGGCTACGAACCAACTAAACGAACCTGGACCATAACGATATTTTGCGAATTGATTCTTATAAATAACAAGGGTGTATGTAAGTCATTTATATTTACTTAAGGGGGATATAGTAGATGCAGGCGGAGCTGTTTCTTCTCAATGTTACCAGAGTCAAATAATAAAGGTTACCAATTTAATGTTTTTTTTATTGTAGGTGGGGATCGACTGACTGAATAATCTTTTCATTATTATTTAGTATTAAACATTTTATTATCATACATTATTATATATTTATTATTATACATTATTTTCAAAATGCCACTTGTTTATATTCAGCATTCCCACAATATAATGTATTTATACTTATCTTGGCATATTATAGTAATTTTAGAAATTACGTTTTGTACCGAAGTTTAAAAATAAATAGTTTTCTCATAAAATCAGGGTTACATAAGTATTTTCAAGACGGCGGTTGTCCACCACCGGGCATGTGCTGCAACACCACCGAGTTTTAATCAGTAGACCTCAAAGTAATTTCTCACAAATGTTTAGGTTTTAGAGTTTATTTTTAGGTCAAAAAGGTTAAATACCTTGAATTAATATAACTAAATGGCTATGAGAAAAAATTGGTTTCTAAACAACTCTCGTGAAAAAAGTACTTTTGGCGAATATCAATGTTTAGAAAGGACTCAAAAAATAAGTTATAGATTAAATGGCAACGAATCGTCAAATAAATATATTTTTTTCAATTTTAAAACGCATTAAACAAGAGCAGATTACGAGGGTGCAACTCGCGCAGATATAAATTTATTATATTATTAAGAATTTGCATTTTAATGGAATTTTATTACTCTCTTTCATTTCCAAACATATTATAGTCATCATTTCCAAACATACTATAGTCTTCAAAATATTAAAACTGTCATTTTAGTTTTGTATGTATTAAAAATAAAAACTATTTTTGAAAACGGCCCAAAAGGACCGAAATGTTATACAATAATTTTATTGCTACCATCCCAAAATTGTGAAAAATGTACCTACAACACAATTACAAATCGGTATCTGATGTTATAAAACTGTCCTAAACTTCAGCGGAAATATATTCTCCTTTTCTACATACTATTATTAATATAGTAGTCAAGTAGGCAGTTATAAATAAATAATAAGAAAATCCTGAACAATATACCTACGTATATATTATACGTTACCTCCGTATATATTATACATTAAAACGGATAACCGCCTCTTCATCTCACGCGGGCGTTATTAAATTCTACACCTCAATTCAATTTCGTCAATGATATTAAGGAACCCGTTGGTGAGATACAATAACACTTTTCGTAATAAATTTAGGCGAAAGCTTCTGAAGCGGCTGCTATTTCAACGAATTTATGTACAGAGAGACTTATTTATTTGTCTATTCTAGTAAATGAAATCCTGAAGAAAAAATGTTAATGTGGCGTTAATGCGCCTTAGAACAAAACGATATTATTGTAACTACAATGTTTGGATTGACTGAAATGAGTTGAAAATGATAGAAAATGAGACTGAATGTAAAATATATGCTGGGTCGGACATGTGCCTAATATCCGAGTATGTTAATATTTTGCTTAATAAAAAGCAAACTCTTTTTAAACCATTTTGAGGCAATGGCGAGTACTCATTTATTTTTATTTTAACTTTATTTTGAATCCGAATTACTGAATATCACGAATATCAGAGCAAGGTGTCTGTTAATTATGAAATCTTAAGCAGTTTTTCAGTATTAAAATGTAACGAATTTCTACTAAACCAGTAGTATATTTTTCCTAAACATTTTCACATTGTACTTGTAATTTCTTCTTGTAAATCTTTTATTAAAATTTATAATGACATGTCGTCTGCATATAAAGTGAAACCAGTATCGGATGTTAAACGTTCCAGATCATTTATGTAATGTTAAAACAACACAGGCCCCAATATTGACCCCTATGGAACACAAAGCTTACTTCTAGCTGTTCAGATCTAGTAATTTTACTTTTTTATTTATGACCAAATACTGACCGCGATCTTAAAAAAATAAGCTTATTCACCTCAATGCAAAAACTTTTAGGTATTCCAAAATGGGACAAAAAACAAAGTAATATGATTGTGATCAATGCAGTCGAATGCCCTGCTGAGGTCACATAAAATTCTGACAGGATCTCCCGCATCAATATTTTTAGAAATAGTGTCATACAGTGAATTATTAGGTATGTCTACTATGATGGCCATCATAGTGGACCTTCCATTATGAAAACCATGCTGATTATTTGAGATAATATTATTGGCATCGAGAAATATATTTAACGCTATATATTAAGAGTGCATATACAAACACCATATGTCAGTTATGTCCAATCTATAGCGTTAAGTTACAGTGTAATGATACTACATGGTAAAATCAGAGCTGAAACCCGAAGTTTATGAAGCCATATTATTTAAAATCAGCAGGTAGTTGAAGTAAAAATTTGTATCGGTAAAATACGGTCACTATAACCGCAATTTATAAGGCCCAATAAAATATGAAAGTTTTATAAAGCTTGTTGTCCGCAGTGGCCCATTCTGCGGCTGATAGACGCCTTTATGTTTTTACCTTCCCTCTAAAATTATACGATACGATGCCACGCAATAAAGTGGGTCCATAGATACGAATTTTCCCAAATATCTCAACTATTCAGGGACATAAAGTGATTTGCTGTTCTTTAGGTCATCCGGTTGACCACTAAAACTCGGTAACTGGTGTATCACAATATTCCCAGGTTTATATTATACATATTTTAACGTTTACAACTTTATTATGTTTTTGTGTATTTAGTGTAACATTTCTCTGCTTTCCCAAACGTGTTTAGTTTTATTACAAGTGTAATTAACATTTCACTTAATGTTATCTTTAATTTAAACTTAAATAAATACCTACACGAATAGCTAGCGTTACACTAACTAGCGCTATACAAAGTTTGCGCAGGTTTGTCTACATAAATAGATATGTTTCTGTTTATAGTAGTACGTAGGTAGTATTATAACTATATAAATATTGCTATGTATGTACATATTATTGTAAGCATCATTTGTAAATTAAAAAGACATTAAGTATATACTGACTCCGTCAACAGTAAAACAGCACCGAATATATAAAATATGTCGGTGCTATCTAAATATCTAAATAACCAGGAAATAAACTAAAATTTTGCCCTAAGATACTAATATATATATATACATATTGAGGATTATTTATTGAGGATCTTCAGAGCAGTGTACGATTTGTTTCATTGATCATTTATACTTGAATTTAAAATATTAATACTCCAACACTTTCAGTGACGTTTTATGACATTAGTTTTTGACGGAACTCAAATTCTTAGAATACACAAATCTAGTCTACTATTTATATTTGTTCTATTTGAACATATTATATATACAAGCATTAGGCATACAGTTATCTAGAAGATGTTAAACTTTAAAATGCATAAAATCTTGTTGAACCTATTGAAAAACAACTACTTCCTCCAACTATGTGCTGGAGAATATTGAATTACATATACAATAGAGTTCTGAAGCATTCAAAGAGGGAGTGATACAGAAATTGCTTGTTTAGTCAAAACTAAAATCATTTGTTGATCTTATGTATTAATTGTTTTTTCGAAAATTCGGAAAAAATCCAATTTTCGCCCTGGATATATTTATTAGCTTTGAAATTCTTTGCTATTCATATTTTTTAAGTGTTGGAGTATTAGTATTTTAAATTCAAGTATAAATGATCAATGAAACAAATCGTACACTGCTCTGAAGATCCGCAATAAAGGTGAAAGAACTTGTACAACTTCTAAGTGCTTCGTTTCCGTGTGTATTGTCGTTCGTTTCCGTGTGTATGTCCAGATATAGCACTGGTAAGTGTATCTTCCTTCCTATTCGTCTACTTGCTTATTTCTCTATGTAATGAAATGTTCATGTTTATATGGTTGTTTTGTTTAACTCCTATCCGTTGGAATGTGTGTATTTTGTAAATATAGACGAAGAATGTATATTGGACACACAAGATGACAAAGTTTATAAGAGATAATATAAAGTGTAAATTAGTATTCATTTCATATAAAATTGTATAAAATATTAGAGAAAATTGTTGTAAAAAAATCGAGATAGTATAAAGATAATTTGGACGGAGGGGAATAATAAATTAATCAGAAAGACAGAAGGAAAAATAATTAAGAAATTTGGGAGAAACTGATAGATACAGAAAGAAGAGACTGTGAAATCGTCACAGCATTAGTAGGAGGGTGTTAGTTTAGCTGAGGAGTGAAGCCGAAAAGGAAAAGTGTATATTGATAGATGGTTAGAGACTGGAGGAGAGACAACATAGCGTAGGTAGCAGTTGCAGTAGCAGGGATTTGGAATAATTGTGCACGAAGAGAGAAGAAATTGTAAAGTGAAATAACGAAGAAGCTATAGTCCGAGATAAGACTGTCGAGACATTGGTAGTTAATAAGTAAGTTTGGTTTTTGTTAATTACAATTTATATTAGAATCTTGTAAACAGGTAATCGCTATATAAAATTTAATTTTTTTATTGTTTGATATATATTTTTCTTTTATTATTTCGTGAAATTAAATATATGAAAATTAATTATATCATAACCGTGCAACTCTGAACCCACCTGAGATAAGAGTTGAAATTCAAAATAATATAAAAAATCAAAATAATTCTGTTTTTAAAATAAATGTTTTTATAACAAGTAGAGATCCGATTAAATTTAGGGTAACCCGAGATCCACCACAACAGAAAGACTTTTTTGAGTATATTTTTCACTTAATGTTGTCTAATATTTTGCTTAATCCATAACCCCACAGAGGGGAAATAATTTCAGCGGTTTAATTTTTCGTGATAAATTGTGAACAAAATGAGATCCCTAATAAAATTCATAGAAGCCGAGATCCGGAAATGTATATGATGATGTATATAGCCTAAGATGAGATCCTGCAATGTTGCCATGCCTTTTGGATGAAAATGCAATGCGCTCAGACGTGTCTGTGATAGTGAATTACTTTGAATAGTTACATTTACAAAATGTTTTCACGTGGAAAAAAGTGTAAGTTTCGCTATAAATGGAAGCCAGCTGCTAGTACACAAAAAGGTAAGTAAGAATAAACTTTTAAAATGTTTCAATACCCAATACCTACTTGAAATAGGTAGATATTATTTTATTTCGATGTTGATGTTTTTTATCACGGGTGTTCTTCAGACAGAAACTTAAGGGATTCGAGACACGATTTTTTCACACACACTTCCGGGTACCGGACCCCCATAAAATTTGGTGCTAAGTGTTATATACATCAGACCGTAATATATCGGTATGTTGTAAATTTATTATTTTTATAATGCTCAGCAATATAAATAAGTACGTAAGTAGGATTATTTTTAGTAGGTAGGTAAGTAGGATAATATATTTTTAGGAAAATGTCGACACTGGAGACGAAGAAAGTGTTATCGAAAATTCGGAGAATTCGAATTTCGTAAATTCTTCATTCATCAGTAGTAAAACGACTGAGTAGCTTTTGGAAATAATTTTCAATGTATAAGAATTTTATATTTATTATTGAATGAAATAAAACATTTCTCCTGAATATTAAAGGTTCTAGAACCTTTGATTGTTGAAATTGAAAATCATGAATATGATAGGTACCTCAGGTACCAAGAACGACAAGTGTTAAGGTGGCAAGTTCGGTAGGTATATTATCTGCTCATTCTTGGTTTCGATAGATAAAGTAGTTTGTGTATTGTTTCCGATCGACGTTTTTCTTTTTGAGAAAAATAATAATAATGTCCCGTTCTCCAAGGTCGCGGGAATTAATACGAATGTAAAGGTAATTACAAGGTGAAGTTAATGATATCAATTATAAAAAAAAAATAGGAAAAAATAATTGTAGGGCACCACCAACGAGATTGAACAAGTCGCTGGTCCTGAGTAGCTAGCGGAGAGATATGGTCGTGAATTCGGAGGCCGTTGCGATACAAAATAAGTTCGGTTTGTGGAAAAATACTATTCTTACCTACGCCGGCTTTTACTTCAAAAACACTAAGGGTAAGGCAGGCTGCTTACGGTCACTAAAATCTTAAATAATAATCCCCCGGCTAAGCGGATTAAGGACAAATAAAAACGAAGATTTGTTGTTTAATTTACAGAGAAAACAAAACGACAATCCGTCTTAAGTTTACAAAGCGAAATAATCTAAACCCTTTAAATGAATTATCATAAGTATTATTGCAGGTTAATTTACGAAATGCAAGGCAAAACCCGAAATTAATAGCAATTGAAACGAAGGCGAAATAAACGAAATAGCTGCTAGAGCAAGAACACAAATGCGATAAAATTAATTAAAATTCAAAATAAACTAAGTATCAAGTTTTTAACGTTAAGGCACAGAGAAGAAAATTATAAAAAATCTTGTATGGAACACGTTGGGAAACACTATTTTGTGTAACTCGCATCCTTTTGCGGGACTCGCTAGCGCTCGTTCCGCAGAAATCTGCTCATTACACACTGCTGGTTACATAAATAGCTATTCTATTTCACTTTCACTCTCCTTATTTCATGCAATATCTTATTTTAACAAGTAAATAATAATACATAATATATGTTTACGTTTTTTTAAAGATTATATTCATATAATAATTTTATACAGCTATTAAATTAAAACATGTTTCAATATTGCTGGTGTATTATACACAATAATATCAATTTAGGAGGTTGTTTATGCTATCAGTATGGATATGTATGGATTTCGTAAACAAGTGGCATATAAAGAATTTAACAAAATTTTATTTAAAACTGAGAGTACTAAAATACTAACAATACATTAAATTTTACTAATATTATTCATTGTCTCAAAAACTAAATACTCAGTATCACTTCTCTTGCTCCTCACGTGTCACTTTGTTTCTTCTAATTATATAAATCGAAAAATAAATTTCAACTTTTTAAACTGCAAAACTACTTTTAATGATGGAAAGGGGAGTCGGCAGCGAAAACCAGGCCAAAACCCTTGATGAAATCGACGTATAATTGGAATCATGGAATTCGACAATCTTTCAAGGAAAATATAAACGGTAACAATTATTACCACCAGTTTTAAAAAAATAAAGGGCAAAATCTCTCGAGTAGTAATTGCCTAAATGAACTATGTTGGATATTTGTTCAATGTATCTACCTTTACGTACTACTTTACGTAATACCTTTACGTACTGAAAGGGATATTACTTTACGTAATGTCCCTTTCGAATAATAACAATAATAACAGCAGTTATAGCAACAGTAACATTAATAACACTGACCGTTTTTTAACCACCCAGTTTTTCTCATTTTTGATTGTTCATTATTAGAATCCGAGGGAGATGAGTCAGATGAACCAAGTCCAGTTGCATCAAATAAACCAACAATTGTACGTAGTCAACCAGATGATCCAAATATTTTATTATTATTGTCTCTGTTAATAATATTGTACAAGTTCCCGAAAACAAAGATCAGAAGTCTGGTAATTCGGAATCGGAAGAAGGTAAAGAAGAATCATTTTATTTTGGTGTGTATGTGATTATTAAAAATGCATTCAACTCCAAAAAAATAAATGTTGAAATTATTGTAAAATAATTGTGCATGAAGTTTATTACATTATATACATGAAGTGCTTAAACATGATTTATTCTTATACACGAATATGCATCGAACTTTATGTATAATGATTTGACAGCAATTTCAAAATTTATTTTTATGGAGTTACATACATTTTTAATCATCACGCGCATACGCCAAAATAAAATATTCTTCTCCTATTATCTTACATGATAACGAATTTAATCTTAAAATGATAATAAAAAAATCTCATGTTCTATTAATTACAGAACCATTAAGCAAAAAAAGGAAAAGGACTAAGATAGAAGCCAAAAAAAGAAATTGCCGTGGATCGTGGAACCAAGAGCAGAAGTCCATTATGTTGAAAATTTTCAAAACTCACATTAAATCCAAAATTCTCCCCAAAAAAGCAGAATGCTTGAAGATTCGAGAAGATCATTTAGATTTATTTAGAGAAAAGAACTAGATACAAATTAAAACATTCGTGTATAACACTTATAAGAATTTGTAACAATGCCATTTTTTTATTTTAATATATAGAGTAGAACATTTTCATTGAAACGATATTCAATAAAAACTAGAATATATTTTTTATTTCTTATTTTATCAAACTGTATCATATAACTCAAATAGCCATTTAGTCAAGACAAATTAGGAACAAAACTCATTATTTTCTATTTGTTTAAATTTAGTTGTATGAAAACCAAATAATTTTACTATTATTTTTGCTTTGCCATACATTATACACTTTCCTAGAATTTTCGGCTCAGCAATTTCACATATAATGAGGGGTGGGGGGCATACATTTTTGGAGAATTTTTCAGCTTTTCTCAATGCCCAGTGGTGCAAATATAGCAAAACTATATATTTTCAGTTCGAGTGCGATACCAGCTTAGTGTTTATGTAACATGTAAAAAAAATCGAATTTCCAAAATTTTCGTCAGAATATTTTTGCTAGAAAACCGAAATAGTTTTTCTGTAAACTTTATATCGCAGTACATAGCCATACAATTTTTCTAGATTTTTTAGCTCGGCAATTTCAGAAATGAACGAGAAGATATACATGGTTGGGCAGTTTTTCGGCATTTGCTAAAATCCTTGATGCAAACAACTATATTTTAGAACCAACATGTCACTAGCTTTTAGTCGACATTCATATCACACTTATCACACATCATATCACATATTTTTTTTATTTTCACCGATTCCCAAAGTATTTTTTTTCCACTTTTCCAAAATTTTACTTTAGTACTTTTGAGTTAGCAAGATCTATTTCTAGTTCAAATTTCATGGAAAGACACTGATCCTACCATGTTTCTGTTTTTTGCCTTTTGCGACACGGAATTCTATTTTTAAATTATTGTTTGCTCATATGCAATTGCAGAAACATTCTTTAGGTATTGCCAAGCAAGACATTCACAATATGATAACATTTACCTACACAATATTTAGATTGATGAAAAGATCAATATATTTATATTGATGTTCCCTATAATTACCTATTCAATATATTTATTGAAAAGGTAACTTTGAAGAAGAAGAAGAGACACAGTTTTTTGCTTTATGCTTTATAATGAAGGGTGACATGAAAGTTAAAACTGAATATTTTTCAGGACATTTTCCAAAAAAATATTTAGAGCATATTTTGTAGCTGCTACTTTTCAATATATTTTCACGTTATGCTGAAATGTTTGATACTTTTTATTCTATTGTATTAGTATGTTGGTTTTGAGTTGAGACATAAACCTACACATTCTATGATAATTAGATATATTTGAAATATACAAATAAAGAATCTTTCTTCTGCCTTATGTTGGTAAGAAGTTTTTCTATTTTACGCTTTACTAGTTCATGAAATAGGTATTATCAGATGTGGAATTTTGAAGAATAATTTAGGATAGTCTTATACTGTGACAATTTTCTTCTAATATATGGAACGCAAGAATTCATCCCATGCATTGACTCTGAAAATATTAGATTTACTGCCAAGCAGACTAACTTAATATATTTAAAATGAATAAACCGTTTATGTCTGTGTTACGGATTTGTGAGGCGACGTTGCCGAATATACAGGATCTCGTCTTGTCGATAAATTATTATATACAAGATATGCACTGCAACGCCCTCCTCAGTGCGTATGGTTTAACTACTCGTGTATAAAAATTGATAAAAATGATGAAAAGGAGATCCGGGCTAAAATTTACGTACAGACCACCCACACCTAGATTAATTGAAAAAAAAATATATACACATAGAAACAAATCGTGATCCGATTCGGATCTCGACTTTCGACTTGTACAGAAAATATATGTATATATATATATATATATATATATATATATATATATATATATATATATATATATATATATATATATATATATATATATATATATATATATATATATATAGGTATATTTATATATATATATATATATATATATATATATATATATATATATATATATATATATATATATATATATATATATATATATATATATATATATATATATATATATATATATATATATACATATATATATATATATATATATATATATATATATATATATATATATATATATATATATATATATATATATATATATATATATATATATATATATATATATATATATATATATATATATACCATCGCTCTTTACCCCTAATATCTATGTAAGGCTCGCCGTCCACTGGATTGGGCTGTTTTAGTGTCTTCTCGATCCGTTTTCTTTGGTCCTGTTATTTTCTTCTATGTCGCCTGCTATTTCTCGCATCAGTCGTGCTGAAACATAAGATCATGTTTATATTATACTTGCCCGTTGTCCACGATCTGGGCGTTTAACCGCTTGTGAGGTCAGGCTTCCTCTGGATCGTAGTCCGTGGCCAGCCGGATCAGCGGATCCTCTATGATGGCATAGAGCTTCTTAGCATTGTCCTCGACCATCTCCGTAGCCGTCTTGTACTTCAGATCCCTTCAGATGACCTCATTGGTTACATACCAAGGGGTACCTACTG
>CAXKVY010003453.1:0-115155 GCA_964058915.1 Tetropium fuscum | reverse complement strand
ACCTGGTACTCTGATTGAGAGTTAGGTGATCTTGATTTTGAATGATTCTTCCTGATTATGGTCTAAATTCCAAAAACATAAAAATATACGGGGTATCCTATTTAAAAATCAAAGGTTGGAGACACCTTCGGTGGAACCGAGTCCTTTTCGACTGAGACCCTTTTTAAGTTTGTATTTGAAAAGTAGAAGAAAAATTGTCGTCCTGGTAACCTGTGCCATTCATCTCGATCCATTCATCAGATCATAACATGGCAGCCGGAAAGTAATCTCGTTGACATATCGTAAATGTCATCAAAATTATTCTTGTAGAAGTACTGTTTTGAATAATGTAGAAAAATATTACAGATAGCTTTATAGCATCGACTTTTAATTAATTCTTCAAATAATTGTGAACCAATAGACAGTATGTACACTATATGTTATAACAACTGCTCTCGTATAATCTTATACAGAATGCTTTTAAATCAATCCGCTGAATAATTCATCTAATTAGTGCATTTCAGAGAAAAGAAAACTGAATAAAAAATGACGGGAACGGAATAAGAATTATTTTAAAATATTTAAACTGCAATTATTGCTGTGTGCTAACTGTAAATTAATGTTTTACATTTAATTGTATAAATTTAAATACCAGCGCTTGCGATGATTTTTATTATGCTCAATTTAAAATTAAAAACACTGTAAATTGAAAAGCGTGTTTTAAGAATCTAATTTACGTGCACTTTTAATTGGACATTTTCGTTTTGCCAGACAAGTCACGTTTTGTCAAGTGGTTGATTAATTACAGGAATAAAACTTTGTCATTTTCCATCGTTATTTCTCTAACTAGAGTTCTTAGGCCTTGTGAATTTATGTTAAAAATCCTTTTTCTTAAAAAAAATTGAATTAAGAGCGTACCTAAATTACAACCAAAATTAGGCTTAACTAAGAAAAGCAATATACTTATTTTTGTTGACTCAAATAACTTACCTGCACCGGTTTTATCGAGGATGGAATAAAACCGTTTAAGTTAAAAGTTTTTTTACCTATTTTTTTTTGTAGTTTTTAATGTTTTAAGTTTCACTGTCCACCTGTCCATGAGGGAGGCAGGCCTCCCTCATCAAACCCTCGTCACCAAGTATAATGTATGGGACTCGTTCAAAGCAACCAATGAGCTCAGTAATCTTAAATAACTCCAAGTTCCAAGTTTGAGACAAATCGGTTCATACATCGCTATTTTGGATTCGCCATTTTGATTTTTTTTATATTTTTTTTAATTGAAAACATAAATATGTACAATATTATCATGAAACATTTGACCAGATATAAATTGACCTGCTATAAATTAAAACTCCTCATGTATTTCCATACCTATATTATGATTTTCCTATTCCATCCGTGGTCCAGTCAGTTGTGTACTGTCGAATTGATCTATCGAATAAATTCGAATTGATTTCTTCTCGGGTAGTGGAAAAGATTTTTGTTGGGGATATTAGTGTTTGTCAGTTTACATGATATTTTTATTTGTGATATTTTTTACTTATTGATATGTTGGTGTTTGTTATTGTATGGGTCCTTCATTTTATTTAATGTTTATTTTCTTTATTCTGTATTTGGTTTTTCTTATTTTTTGTTTCTTTTTGGTTCAGTTTGCCTCTTTTTAGTATTTGATTTTATTTCTTTTGTTTGTTTTTATTTTGTATGCTTTTTTTCAATTTTTATACATTAGTGGCAGGGTCAGGGGGTGTATAGGAAATTTAGGGCTGGGTGTTTTGGGGGTTGAAGAAATTTGAGGATGAGGGAGGTGTGTATTGTGGGATTAGGCTGCATGCTTACATAATTATGTATGTGAATTCTGATTTGAATTTGTGGTCTCTAAAATCGTTGATGAGGCGTGTTCGTGTTAGTGTATATAGGGTGAGGATAGGGATAAAATCACTAGGCCTTACGTGGCCTAGTTACTGAACCTTGTGGGACGTCAGAATGAAGTCGCTAATATATTAGCGACTTTATTAGAATATGAGAATATAAGAAGACGAGTCGCTAATATAAACATATATTTTTTAATGTCAGGTTATAGAAGATTTGTAATAATTTATTTTGAATTTTGAAAATCGGTTTATGGATTAACGATTCTACAGCTCTATCCATTTTTTATACATCTGTACACATATTATCGCCCTAGAATCGCAATCTTGCCTAAGACCCCTTGCCTAGGAATATTAGAAATAAGTAGACGCTTTCGACAAAATTCCACTTGAATATAAATGGTTACACCAAATTGATTAATGCAGCTAGGGTTAAATTGTCATCAGAATATTACATAAAAAATATTATTCGTTGATAAATGCATATCTAGAGGATATACTTTGTTACGTCGATTATTTTACACATCCGGGCCTTTTTAAATACAGAAGGCTTTAAGCAGTCTCAAGCGATATCTTTTCCTTTTAAAGTGGTTGGGTAGTATTGAAAGAAAGGCTCTTTTCTGCTTTACGAAAGTAGTTGATGCCATTGGAAAGGGATTTTAGTCAATGTAGTCAAAGCCGGATGTGTACGTCAGTACTGAATGCCGCCTTCTCCCCGTATCCGGTATGGAAATGGTGATCGGGATCCGGATAAAGGCTTCATTGGCGTCCAGAAATTGGTTATGGTCGATTTTAGTTACGAATGTGGATCTTTCGATTTAGGTAGTTGTATCATTTTCAATAGTCAACTGTTCCCGGGTACCTAGATTATAATAATCCAAGGGGTGACACCTTTCTGTCTATTTAGTAAGAAAATATACATATATGTTTGAGAAATAAATTAAAAGCTAATGGAATAGTGGAATAGTAGGGTGAAAAGGCCATATTTTTTATGGTATAATATATATATATATATATATATATATATATATATATATATATATATATATATATATATATATATATATATATATATAATATATATATAATGTATATATAGGAAATTCAGTATTCAGGAGACGATCTGTTTTAATCGCCTGTCATGTAAACTCAGTCGTCGTCGTTAGTGCTAGTTATTTTAGATCATTATGTTATATTATAGGTAGTATTAAAATAGTATTAAAAAAGGTTAAGCATGTTAAATTGCGATTTTCTCAAAAATATTATTATGTATGTAGTCTACCTAAAATTTATTACCACTGAAATTAATAGAAGAAACTGCACCAGATGCGTGAATAAAAAAATTAGGTTGCCATTTCAAAGAAAATTAGTGTCGTCGTCATCTCAAAAACAAAATCCTATCAAGACATATCACATAAAGAAACAGATGAGCCTCTTAAAGACAAAATCGTGTACGGGACTTTTCCACAAAAGTCTAACTGTTATTATCTACATTAAAAGTCTAAAATTCAAACTCGCTATGAATCAGTGTTCATGAGATCAGGCATTTAGAAATGAGACACAGGTATTTATTAAAATAACAAAAATAATGTTGTGTATTCATGCACATTCCAATTAGTGATATAATTCAGCATTTCTGCTGGATAAATTATAGATAAAAGGGGTCCCAAAATGAACCATTATTTAACACCAGATAAAATATCGAAATTACTTGCATGTAAGTAATTTTATCATTACAGATTATTTTATGAGTCGTGTTACTCAGATAAATAAAGTTTGGAAGTAAGGAAACTCACTGTCGCCACCTTCGATGTTGATATACCCTTTAAATCGTCGGGCATATTCTCTGCGGAGCTGAATGTTATGATTAATAGATGGCGCAACCAGAAAATCCCTTGTTCACAGCCTGATCTATAGTCAACATCTATAGTGACTTTATACTAAAATAACTGCAATGTTTCCACAAAAGTAATTGTTAATAATTTTCTATAGATGGCGCAGCAAAAGTGCCCTAAATTATTTTTATTCAAGAAGTTTGTGCTTTCACCTTTATGAAATTTCACCTTTATGAAATATGAAATTTATGAGAGTTCGTATATATATATATTTAGACATGGAATACACATATCGATTTTCGAGTTGAAGGAAACGCCATACATGTATAGATGGAATGTGTAACAAAAGCAGAAGAAAGCATGTAGTTTCTTGATAAAATCTACCAAATCCACTAGCTAGCTCACTACCCGCACAACTTTTAGCCATAAAAAACATAATTATATACAATATCATCATAAAACATATCAACATAAAACTAATATAAATGTAGGATATATTTAATTTTAGTATTAAGATATCCTCATGTATCCATATGTTTTTCCTATTCCATCCATGGTCCAGTCAGCGGTGCCCTGTCGAACTGAATTGTCAAATGAAGTCGAAATGATTTCTGTTCGGGTAGTTATATGGGGAAGTTCCTCAGAACATAATTTGTCGCGTCAGTGTTATAAAAATAATGTTTCATGTGAAGGCTGCAGATTGAAGTCGAGGTAAATGTGAAACTAACAGATATATTTCAGTGGCTATTATTGTTTCTTCTTCGTCTGAATTATATGCAAGAATTTGGAATTTAATTTTGAGAATTCTTAGAAATGGTTGATTTTAATTCTATATAGTGCGTCAGAATGTTTTAAAATTTTATCAGGTTTGTATGTAATTTCATAATTATATTCTTCTAGTTTCAAACGCCAGCGAACTAAACGGCTTCCTGGGTCTTCTGTAACGAATAGACAAGTTAATGATCGATGATCGGTTATCAATTTAAACTTTCTACCAAAAATGTATGGTTTGAAGTGTTTTAAGTCTATAGCTAATAGTTCACGTTCTATTGTACTGTATTTAGATTAAGAACTACAGATACAGTTTCATTTGTAGTATTATCTTTGTTTGAGAATATATAATCATATACTAATTACCATAAAAAAGGGCTTATTAGTTATAAACCATTAATTGATGCTCTTTTATTATTTACTAATAATTATTTCTTTTGAGAATCCCTAGACGTTATCCCGAATCCCTAAAATGTATTATTGTTTAACATCTACAGTGGAGGGCTCTTGTAAAGTTACTTTTGGTCTAATACATTGTACATATCCAGTCATCATTATTCAACAGGTTGTTTTATAAGTGAAGAAAAGTGACCTTAATTCCACGACATGAAACACTTTTCTGGACGTTTTTTTTGCGTGGAAGAGAATCGTAAAGACTTTCTTAAATAAATAATTAAAAGTATTCAATTATGAAAGTGCATGTTTGTAAAAAAAATACCGAAGGATACCTTGAAGATAGTTTTGCAAATACAGTAAAAACATCTTAACCATTTTTCGGGTAAATTAACACTTCTATCAGTGATACATTTATCAATTTCACAAAAATTTCTGATATCCACTCACATCTTCTTCTGGTAAACAAATTGTATCCCTACACAAACAAGTCCTAGGAATAAATGAGATAAAAAATTATCCTCAACCGTACTTGATACAAAATTACAATAAATAGCTAATCGCTTCATAGACCGCGAAATTTCCGTGATAAATTCCCCCGGGCAAAGATTTAGACCAGCGCCTCTGTCACCTCGGGAGCGTATGAGGAAGAGCGATAGACGAGATATTACCGACATGAGGCGAACGGAGTGGCAGCAGTCATCCGTGAAGAAGATAAATGAAATGTGCGCCGAGGACTCGTGGAAGATAAGGTGGCCAACGCCACGCACTCGCTGCCTCCTTTATAACTCATAAAAAGACGGAGCAACCCGCCACCTCTGATAATAATCTATTACCCACTTCATTTGCTATTTAGGAAGATGATACATTTTATTAACTGTACCTGCTATTTTAATTGATTACGTGGATTCCATTATTTTCGCGGTGAGTTGTGAAAATGTACGTGTGACTGGCGCATTCGCCATAAAATTACAAACAATTTATATTTTTATTGGTAGACTGGAATTGCTTAGGGAATATAATATACGTCACACGGCTTTGCGTATCGCATGTGATTATCGTTAGCCTACCAGTGCAGTGTAAATTAATTCGTATCGATAATAATAATCAATAGATAATAGATAGTTTGTTGTAGATAGATGGATAGTTATCGATAGTTTCATATCTATTGGTAGCTATATCGGCCTAACTGTATGATGACATTTCATACTTATCTTCTCCACTCTAGCACCTATAATATTTGGTAATGTATTTGATGTAACGATTTTTGTTCAAGATAGACCATCCCCAAGACAATTTGCAGCATGTCATTTTGAACAATCATATTTAAAACATATTTCCTTTCCACTATTAATTTGATATGTATATATATATATATATATATATATATATATATATATATATATATATATATATATATATATATATATATATATATATATATATAAATATATATATATATATATATATATATATATATATATATATATATATATATATATTTATTTATCTTCTAATTTTTTTGCTATATTTATTTATTTTTGGAGGGTTTATCTTGGATCTTGGGATGGTAGCAATAAAACGACTGATTATATTACTTGACATTTCGGTCCCTTTTTTGGGTCTTTTTCAAAAGAGTATTTTATTTATGACATATTTGTCATAGGCAATAATGACAGTTTTAATTAATTTTTAGGGTTACTAGACTGGTAGATTAGTATCATAGGGAAAAACAGTCAAGAAACCCTACGAACTAAGGCTATTTTATATTTCATTATTATTCTAATTTTGGTTATGTTTATATTATGTAGTTAGTTATAAGTTTAGATATAGAGAGAATGTTTTTTTGTTAATTTATTTATTTATATAATTTTTATATTAACAAATTGTAGATTGCAGAAAGATGTTCTGTATCTTTTGTTCTGTATCTTTTGTATTTTGTTCTTTATTAATAACTTTAGTATTTTCGTAGTTAAATTGATGAACCCTATCCAGTAATGATCTGTTTCATTAGAATGTTTTTTTATATACCACATATACCATATATACCACAACTATTAGAAAATATTTCAAACATTTTAAAAACATATGATATTCACACAGCACACAAAAATACGAACAACTTAAAATTCCTTTACACAACATTAAAAGACAAAAATCCACTTGAAAAAACTACACACTGTATATACGAAATTCCATGTAAACAATGTGATGAAGTCTACATTGGTCAAACAATGCAACTTCTTGAAGAACGTTTAAAAGGTCACAAATATTCAGCTAATATTAGAGCTCTAAAAAAACATTCTAAAACCCCAGCCATTCCCACCAGCGTGGATATTGACCGTTATCCGCTTACAAATTACTTTATTTCAGTATTACTCATGTAATCCAAAAGTTTGGCAGGGTGCGAATTCGTATTTTTTGAAAAAATATGATGAAAATATGATGAAAAACGCATTTTTCAAATTTCTTAAAAAAATACTTGATTTTAAAAATAACCCTGAAACTAAAAAATATACGTAAAAATGCTAGAGTAAAAAAATTTAGGTTTTTTTCTTAACAAAAATGCAGTATTTTTTTCTATTTCTGTAGGATGAAAATTAACGGAGATATAACTAAGAATTTTGCATTATGGCACGCAGACGACCTCCCTATTTTTTTATTACTTAATCCATAGGAGGTGGTTTTTAAGAGTTGAACATTTGAAATACATCGTAAATCATGATCGGGAACATGAAAGAAGCTTTATTCTTCGTAATTAATAAGATGGGAATCCATAAAATGCTTAATCCTGCATTGTTTCTATTATTTCACGAACGGGTAGTTTAAGAAAAAAGCACAAGTCGGGCATATGTCACTTTTAAAGTTAAGCGTAAGATGAGATTAATTCCTAATTCTCATGAAAATCGATATAGGTTTTAAGGAATCGGAGGTAATAGCTCTTTTTTACTTTCAATGACTGCACTATTCTTTAATATACTATTAATCCTACTTTTCATAGAATAATAGCCTCAAATGTCATTACCACTTATATTTAAGGAAGTTCAATTAGTATTAATTAGTAATTTTATATTCACCATCTGAAGAAGCTATTGCTATAGCAAAATAATTGCCATGGACAAAATAAAAATATTGTGAAAATATTATAAAACTTTTATTTAATTAAAGTGAAGTGCTTTATGAATGAACATGGATTTTCATCAATGACCAGATTCTACCTTAGACCGGTCTTTATCAATTATTATGAAAATAATTCGTTGAACTTTCTTTAGTAGATCTCTCAACTTGCTTTAGATTCTGCTAAAGCAAGCCTTTGGTTGCCTAAAGTAGTATTAACAAGAGTTATATAACGCGTTGTTTATATGTGTAATTCAACTTTATTGTAGACAGTGGAATATCATAAATATTTTATGCTGCACAGAATTAAATTCATTTTCCATGTAAAACAGATACATTTAGGAAGTTACTGCGTTGAACCTTTTTGTTGAAATGGTTCATCCTTTTTTTCGTTCAGCGATATAGATAATATATTATACAAAGCATTGTTAAACCTGAATAGAGCCAGCGCGGCAATTGTTATTCAGATATCGGTGCAGCAATTCTCCTTCTATTGTATATGATTGTTTGTACATATTCTAGCCCTTATAGCACCACCAGGAATTCCAATAATTGCCTTGATAATTTAATTTATTTCACAATTACTTATATCGCGAAATGTGCTAGCATTTATGGGTGACAAACGATTTATCATTAAACTAACTTCATGCAAATTCGTAGCTTTAAAATAGCTCCTTTCCATATTATTATTGCCCTTAATTTCCGTATTTCAAACGTACTAGCTGCCGCACTTACATCTTCCTTACCATTAATATTAATATTCTTCCTTACTATTAATATATTGATAGTTCAAATGACATGTACCGGGTAAGTCTCTTAAGATTGACACCTGCTTTATGTCACTTATCCTTTGCCGATTTAACTCATTCAAAAAAGGAGTAGACACGGTTTTTGATGAATTTTCATAATCTGAGAACAGATATTAAAAATCTCGTAAAATATACAGGGTGAAAAATAAAACATGATTTTTTTAAATGGAACACCCCGTATATTTTTAGACCAAAATAATGTCCTTAATTTTCTGAATTCAAAAATGTGTAATTGTTATATAATTACTCCACCTGTTCGTGAGATATTACTAAAAACTTATCACATTACGGGTGTCAATTATAAAATAAGAACATCAAGATACCTCTGGAAACAATGTATATTTGCATTGTTTATTTGTTGACAGATGTCATCCAGTTTTTTGTGAGATAGTAGTTCACTCTCTTAGATATTAGCGTAAAAAATACGTAGTGTTCGTAAAGAAGCAAGTTATTTTGAAAATGGTATATTCATTGGAAGAGCGAAAAGAGTTACTTGAAATTTATATTCAGTGCAACAAGAATAAGTCTCTTGCTCGGAGGGAGTATGTTAGGTTATTTCTAGAGGGGCTACCTCCTTCCAAAAATAGTTTTAAAAACATTTATTCAAAGTTTAGGAATACCGAATCTCTGAGAGACAAGAAAAGGGAAAGGCGAAGAACAAAAACAGGAGACAGAACTCAACGCGTTATTATATTTTGCTGAAAATCCATCCAAATCATCCTATGCCGCAGCAATAGAATTGGATATATCACAAAGAAGTGTGATAAAAATATTACTTCGCCATAATTTTAAACCATATAGTATTTTGCCCGTTCAATATTTAGACAACAACCTTCAAGACAAGTTAACCTTCTGCAGAGACATACTTGATATAATAGAGGAAGATGATGAGTTTCTAAGTCATGTCTTTTGGACTGAGAAAATCCGTTTTTCTA
Organism: Tetropium fuscum; assembly: GCA_964058915.1. Taxonomy (NCBI): domain Eukaryota; kingdom Metazoa; phylum Arthropoda; class Insecta; order Coleoptera; family Cerambycidae; genus Tetropium; species Tetropium fuscum. The sequence continues at coordinate 105,448 of CAXKVY010003453.1, read as the reverse complement.
CTGCGGGAATTTTTAACAAAAAAAATGCACATTACTGGACAGCGGAAAATCCACATATTGTAAAAAAAATAAAGAAACAAGGATAGCAAACTGTAAACGTGTGGTGTGGCATCCACAAGGATGCTATTGTAGGTCCTGCATTTATAAATGGGCCCTTAAATGCACAACGTTATATGGATATTCTTCAAAATCCAGTTGAAAATTATTTAGATAATATTAATTTAGTGGACAACAGATTTGTTATTTGGCAGCAGGATGGAGCACCACCACACTCTGCAAGGAACGTCACCGAATACCTAAACAGAAAATATCCTATTTGGATAGGAAGGCACGGTGTTATACATTGGCCCGCTAAAAGTCCGGACTTAACACCTATGGATTTTTTTCTCTGGGGTACGATGAAACAAGATATATACGAAACTGGGGTTTTTAATAATATGAATGAGTTAAAAGAATGGTATGCATTCTTTAAACTCATTGAGGAATTAAACCAAAATGGTGATATATTTCAAAGGGTGAGAAGCAATTTTATAAAGCGATGCCAAATGTGTATTCAGAATGGTGGTGGTTACGTGGAAAATATTTAATTACGTTACGTGTAAATAAATAAAATTGTGTTACTCTATTGTGTTACTGTATTAATATTGACTTTTATTTGTCTTTATTAGGCTTATGTTGTTTATTGTTATTACTCGTTACTGTTATTGTCACCTATATATTATTTATTTATTATCTCAATAAATGGCATTGTTTCCAGAGGTATCTTGATATGTTTTCTGTTTTATAATTGACACCCGTAAGTTTTTAGTAATATCTCACGAACAGGTGGAGTGATTATATAACAATTACATATTTTTTTATTCAGAAAACTAAGGACATTATTTTGGTATAAAAATATACGAGGTGTTCCATTTAAAAAAATCATGTTTTATTTTCCACCCTGTATATCTTACGAGATTTTTAATATCCGTGCTCAGATTATAAAAATTCATCAAAAACAGCGTCCACTCCTTTGTTGAATAAGTTAAATCGGCAAAGGATAAGTGAGATAAGGGGGGTGTCAATCTTAAGAGACTTACCCGGTACAGGGTACCTCACTTATCATCTGTCTATTTAAATAATTCAAAAAAATAGTGGACATAAGTTTCGATAATTCTTTATATTCTGACGGATATTAAAAATCTAAAATATACAGGGTGGATAATAAAAAAAAATTAAATGGAACTCAGTAAATTTCAGACCAAAAAAATGTGCTTAATTTTATGAATCCAAAAATATATAATTGTTATATAATCACTCCATAACTTGGTGAAATATTGCTAAAAAACTGATCACATCAAGGGTGTCAAGTATAAAGCAGAACACATATCAATAGCAGATTAATATTATCAAATAAAAGTAAATGTTAATGAGAGTAATACAAATTCTATGACTTAACAATTTACAATAAGTTATTTTTCACAGTTTGAAATACACTATTGTGCAAAAGTAAAGCAAATATTATTACAAAATCAAATTTTTAAATATATAAAATAAAACTGGCAACTGCGGAAATTAAAAAACATTAGTGTACCATAGTAGGCTGCTGCCACAGGTGAAATGAGATTGCGTTCAAATGTCAAATAAGCTAGTACGTAAACATTTATTTAAATAATGCACTTTTTATTAGCGCTACAAAAGTAAAGCTACTTTTACGAACTTTTATTTAATTTAACAACAAATATAATATATTAATTTAATAATTAATAGGATATTAATTGGTGGCTATAACTGTTGGCAACGACGCGGCATTGGCGATATTAAATTTTGGACAGTATCGGCACATTCGTCCAAAGTTGATGCATTTTATAAATCAAAAACTGTCTGTTTGGGCATCTTGTAGTCCGAATCCGACGTGAAACTTCTCCCCACGAGTTCTCAATGGGGTTGAGGTCCGGCGATAGTGCCGGCTACTGCAGAACCTGGACATTATTCTCCTAAAACGACTCCTGAATAAGACAAGTTGTTTCGGGTCTTTATCCTGTTGAAATACAAATACAAATCGCAGAGACATCTCCCACATCACTTTTTGAAGTATGTCCCTATATATAATAATCGAGACATAGTCCCGCCTATAAAGTGGATCTACTCTACTCAGAAAATGGAAAACTACCCCATAAAAATCAAATTCCGAGTTATAAATAAGGTCGAATTTTTATTTATAAAATCCGACATCTGAATTTTACATAAAAATTCCTATATATCAAAATTTTCGGAATTTTTATTTAAATTCCTACTTATAACTCAGATTTTAAAATCCGAGTTAGAACAACTATTAAAATTTTATTTCAAAATTCCGATTTCTCATAAATTTTAAATTCCGATTTATCACGCAGAATTTTCAAATTCCGAGTTGCAACTTGAAATTTCAAAATTCCCAGATACTTATTACTCAATAATTTATGTAAAATAAGTGAATATTACTAAAAACTGATCACATCAAGTGTGTCAAGATGCATATATGCATTGTCTTCAGGGCTGTCCTGATTTGTTTTACACTTGAACACCAATTTAATTCAATTTAAAATATTTATTTTTAAATTAATTCAACAATAAGCACATCTCGGATGATCCTAAGCCCAGGTCCAGTGAAACATTCACGCGCAGTATGCGCCGCGGCAACTGAGAGGCTGGGTGCCGGGGTTGGTCCGGGACGTTTAAAGAAAAATTAGGAAAGTATGTTAACAGCTTCTTACGCCAAGGGCCGTATCGTCTGTCATTGTTTAATGACATTGTCCAATGGTAAACAAAAGTAGCAGTGTGAATACTCATAAGTATTTGTGCCTTGCTTTGAGATGTTGTCATTTGTTTGAGGATAAAAAAGCTAAAGAAAAAACCCTTAAATGCAGGTCCGAAAAGGACCTGCATTTAAGGGTTTTAAGGGGACCTAACAAAAGAGGGAAAAATAGGGAAGAAAGGAATATAAAATGGCTGATTTTGTCACTGATTAGAAGTGAAAAATGTTTTTGAATTTGATAATTTCTAGTAATGCATATAAAATTGGTGAATTTTGTAGAATTTGGAAACAAAAATGACTAAAAACAAAGAAACAAACAGAATGGATAAATTGGTAAAGTTAAAAGAGTTTAAAAATTATGGCTAAAATATATAGAAATATGCCTAAATAGGTTGGGTGAATATTGGTAAACTTTGGTAGATTAATGTATGCGTGATAATATGTATGTTGTGCTGCTAATGCGTGTAATGTTTGTTAGCGGACCATCATTTATTTTAATTCGTAGAATTTTTCTGATATGTTTCTGATGTAGTCCGCTATTGTTACTATGTCGGAGCAAAAGTTGTGTAAGTCTCCGATGGAGATGTATCTATTGGAGTCCGTGATGAGGCATAGGTATCTGTTTTCTCATACCTTTAGTTTCATTATGTTCGTGGCCGATGCGCTGTACTACACCGACACCGCTTACGTAAGAGTCGGCATAAGTATGCTATTCCTTGCCATCAAAGGGTATAGATATCTTGACAAGGAATAGACTTTGCGCATAGTTTCGTTAATATGTTGTGTCAAAGTCAGTCCTTTGTCCAAAATAACCCCCAAGAATTTTACGTTAGGTTTAGACTGAACTGACACCCCCCAATTTTGTTAGGCGTAATTATGCGGTTGTGTCGAAATTTCTTTCTAAACACCAAGGCCTGCGACTTGTGATATTCACCCGAATCTTCCACCTGTCATAGTAATCCGACGCCCTCACCATATACGCCTTAAGTAGCAGATTTGCAACTTGTGCGCTCCAGCTACATTTGAACACCTGTGACGTGATCGGTTTTTAGTAATATCTCCCGAGCACGTGGAGTGATCATATAACAATTATATATTCTTGGGTTTAGAAAATTAAGGACATTTTTTGGGTCTCAAATATGCGGAGTACTCCATTTAAAAGAACCTTGTTTAATTTTCCACTATAGTGTTTTCGTTTGATATACAAACAAAAGCAAAAATTGTGCGACATTTTGAAAAAAAAACGTACCAATTACTACAGAAGCTGTAAATCACATCACTATGCAATACAAAAGGATATTTAGTGTAAAATTGTATACTGCCACAATTTCTTATGAAAAGAACTAGGGTCTCCAGTCCGCGGCTTACCATATCACTGTCTTTAGTTTGCAGTATCTAGTTTGCATATCAAACGAAAGCACTATAGCATATATCTCACCTAAGATTTACATCTTAGATGATTTATATCCGTTTCCAGAATATAAAAATTCATTAAAAATCGTGTCCACCACTTTTTTGAATGAGTTGAATCGGAGGAGGATAGGTGAGAGACAAGGGGGATGACAATTTTAAGAGACACCCTATATACATTGTAAAAAATACATTTTTTATTTTAAAAATAGTCGTTTCTTCGCTCATGCATATTTCTCCACTAAGCCATAAAATATATTTCTGATAATTAACACATAATTATGATGAAAACTCCGGAATAATTTCCAAGAATTAGAGGGGAGAATTTAATTATTCCGAACACAAATTATAAATGAAATTGGTTAGTAGATCTTAAAATATCTTTCTGCCGCAATGTATTCCGTATTTCTAAGGCATTGACAATTGAATAACGATTTTTCATGTCATTCTGTATAGAAGATGTTCCTTTATCACGAAAGCGAAACCGCAGCTCGCCTGAAACCAGATGCCTCGATGTTCGAGTCTATTTAAAAACATTTCACACAATTCACAAAATAATGATAATTTTAAATTGCATTTCAAGTAAGTCTTATCGTGTCAACTGGAGACATTAAAATGGAGAATAAAAATATCCGCTGGACCTGACACCTCCGGCATATTTCAAGTATCTATTTTTAACTAGATAGTAATTGCCTCTGAAACAAGCAGTTTTTAATTAATGTTGCATGGTATAATGTTTGTAGGCAGTACATACCAAGTACATGATTTTTGATGATTTTTTATAATATTAAAACGAAAATTAAAAATTTACAAAAATATGCAGGATGGAAAATAAAACAAGATATTTTTAAATTGAGCAAGGTAAGTCACTTTACCCTGTACCTAAGTTAACGCTTCTACCAAATTTTGTAAAACCTTGTTAATAAAGAAAATATTTACTTGCATTTTAAAATAGTGCTTTAAGAATTATTTAGCTGACTATTTATGTCCCCAATTTTTGTAAATTAGTTGTCCCAATAATTTGGCACTAATTTTTTTTTATTTGGCGTCAAAAGTTACACCCCTAACTTGTTGATCCGTTTTTAGTATTGAAAATATTTCTGGCCGCGTTTATATAGGAGCCGTCTATAAAAAAACCGTTCGTGACATGCGACATACTTATCTGTTGAGTCAGCAAGGTCTCTCAATGCAGAGAGGTCACAATTTGCTGTTTTCTATAGTTCGGTTTAAAAATATATCAATAGCTTATTTATTAGAAAGTTTATGCCTCAAACACGCAGAAGTCATAATACTCTAATATTATGTACTTAGCTCCTCCGACGGGCACCGGCAGCTACCATTGGCGTAGAATTTATTCAATAGTCGGAAGTCAAGAAGTAAGGAGGCGCTAATCAGGATAGTTGCTAAACTGATTATATACAATGTAAAGTAGGTAAGTGTATGTAAGATTTACTTGTGAATAATTAAAAAAAACTACTTCACGCAACAGTTGTTCATTATTTCAACAGTTTTTGTTAGGCGCTAATCAGCGCGACATATAACTAATTATAATATAAAAAATAATTAACAAAAATGTCAATAAATTCAAAATTTCTCTCTTTGAAGTATTAACTGCATTCGAAGTAATGGGAGGAGCATAAAATTTCCTGTAAAAAATACACTTCCGGAAAAGTATTTAAAAGTAGTAATGTATTTTCTCACCTTGATTGCTGATGTCAGAAATACAAATAAAAAATATCAAAATATTACATCTTTTTAGCAACACTCATGGTTACGTCACTGCTTGAAGCAGGAAAATGAAATTAATAATAAACACGATACGATAATTATTAAGAAAAATGTAGCGCCAAATTTGCATAAACTATTTCACTTAGGAGATAATAAATAACAAAATTTCGATTACACCTTGTATTTCGGAAACAGTTATTTTTTCAATATGTAAGAAAACTGATATTATTTTTACGTTTTCCAAAAACGCCGTTTACGAATTTTAACATAAATTAGTGAAAATCCTGAAAAAGCCTTGGGAAATTGTTGCATTCTTCGAAAATACGAAAAATTGTCATTATACAAGACCGTGTAATGTATCGTTTTCGAGGTTTTTTTTGTCACTGATGACGAATTAGATGTTCAAAACGAGAAGAAATGTTTCATTTTTATATTCATGTATGGCCAGCACTTAACTTAGCTGAATGATTCTGAGGGTATAACTAACATGTTACAAGAAAATAATATTTGGATCTAACTGTCCTTTATTTTTATTTATTCTCCCCTTCCTTGACTCGACTATTATATTTTGTTCTGAATATACATTGTGTATGTTAAAATGATAATATTTTTATATGTATGCATCCATTATTTATATGTGCCATTATTTATATGTATGCATCCATTATTTATATGCCTATTGTACTTCATAGCAATAATTGAAATAAAATATGTTTTAAATTGAAAGGTAATTTTTATTTCAAAGACCTTGATGATTAGATTAACTATCTTATTAAGTTAGGCATTTATTGTTATACAAAAAAAATAGAAACATAATTATTTGGCAACACGTTTGTAATTATCGTCAATTATAACAAAAGAAAATAGGTAGTACTTATTATTGTCTTAGTCTACAAAATAAAAAAATGCCTCATATAGTCGATGTGTTTATATTAACTGATATAGATAGCGTTGACGGGCGGTGGAAAATTGGGAATTTTATCCAAAAAAGGAATTTTATCCAAAAACCCATATACATCCGAAATATAGAAATATACACCCATATACACCCATAAAAACCCATATACACAGAAATATATATTGTATATGCACATTTACTGGAGATATTGTTGGGTTTGAATAGTTCATTTTGCCCGCTTTGTGAGTGGTTCGGAATCTACCGATTCAGACGATTTACCTCTTGCATTACGTCAAACACTGTGGTTTATGCAGGATAGTGCGCTACCTCATTATGGTTCGAGAATTGCTACACGCAACATTGAGATATCTATGGATTCATATCTATGGAGAAGTCACCTTTAAATGATCCCCTCGGTCCCCATATATGAATCCAATGGACGTTTACTTTTGGGACCAATTGAAAAATGTTGATTACTCAACACCTCTCCCTAACTAGGCCAGGCGGTATCCGTTTTGTTATGCCTATATTTGGGTAAATCGTATATGATCGCGAATTTTTGCTTTAATAGATTCGAAATATTATTAGAAATGATAATTTCACTATGCGTCAGTCCAAGAACATGGGCTTAATAATAGTGAAAATAATCGCAAAAAATACCCATTGTTTTTCCTTTTCGCTCATATAACTAAGAAGCTATTAGTTTTAGAACACTTTCTAAAAGGCAAACAAGTTTTATATCAAAATTTACAAATAATAAAACTAGTTGCGAATAAAAAAAATATTATTATTATTGCAAATATAACAAAAACAACTTAAAGGGGGGAAAAACGAGTTTTTACCGATTATTTGTCAAATACTTATTTTATATGTAGGAACTTCATATTTGGCAAAATATAACTTTTAAGTGTGGTAAATCATGACACTAAATTTAATCAAAATCGGTCGTATAATTTTTGCACAATTATGTTACAATTCAGATTTGAAAAAATGAAATTTTTGCAAATTTAAGAGGGTAAAAACTAGAGCCTCTATATGTTTTCACATATAAAAGGGCACTCAAACTTTCAAATGCATTTGGCCAAAACTGCAATCTGTTAATTAGGAGAGCCGATGAATTAGATTTTTTAGGTATTCAAATAAAAAATCCTTACAAATTATACAAACATGTATTCAAGTTGGAGGTGGTCATTTTGCACAATTGCTTTAATATCAAAACCAAAAAGAACAATCGTTATCTTCATGTTTAAATTTTGTTACTTGTTAAATTCATCTTTTGTGTATTTTGTGTTAGTTTTTTTAGTTAACTAATAAATTTGCTTTTCAATACGTTCGTCTTCAATTTTTTGTATACCATGCAATTTATAAGCACCAAATGTAAAATTTTTACTTTTAATTAAATTTATTCACTATTTCATAAAAAAACGAATATTTTGGAAATCTCTTCATCTCGATCTCCAAACACATTATCACCCAGTAAAAAACACTTACTGACATTATTACTTAATACACTATTATTGTTCTATTTGCCATAAAATGGAACTCACCAGTACTAGAACGAAGATGTGCAACTATTATTTAGAATTATTGAGTTTAGATCCTATTTGCATGAAAATATTAAATATTACATTTTCGTTACAGTGTTTCGAAATATTTTTTTTTAATATTAAATTCCTCGGAAAGATAAACGGTGACAAGGTATTCTAAATTCTGTTGTGTTGGCTGAATTATTTCCCGGCTTACACCTGGGCGGGTGCTGGAGATTGTTTGTCACAGAAAGTGTCGTCGTCTGCGTGTATGTATGAGCAGACTATTCACCTAAAGCTTGATTGCGACGCCGTTATAGAGAAAGAAGGCTGATCCATTAGGGGGAATTATAATTGCTTTTCCCTTGTTATCCATAAATCTTTCTTCGGTTGGTAAAAGCGACGGCCAAACTTTAGGAAATAGTTGTGTAATAACTTCTCTTTGTTTTTGGATTTGAGGGTCGGCACAATGGTTCTATATTGTCATCCATTATCGCAAGATAACCTGAGCGTCCTCTGCTTATAAAATACGCTTATAATATCATACTTAATAATTTATTAGTAATATCAGTGATAAGCTTTAGAAATTTAAAAGGGTTAGAACATTTGGTGTGAAGCCCAAATGATGCCACTCGTCACGAAATCGATATATTAAAGTCGTTCGATTATAGTTATTGCAATATAAAGTTTTATTTACTATTACATAGCAATCATTACTAGGGCTCATATTAGTACTAACTAGGGTTAGTACTAATATAAACTAAGATAAGTTAGTACTTAAGTTAGTAACATAGTTTTACTATATATTCCATTACTTCCACAAAACGCGGGAATAGATACAATAATTACTGCAAATTTTAGTAAGCACTAAGAATTCGTTGCTTTAAAAAAATAATAACAGTTTATTTGGCATTTAAAGATACTCGTACAATAATACAACGGTTAAATACTAATAATTCAATAATGAGTGTATACAAATAATACAAATAATTTATTTGTTGCTTTCTAATACCATATGTACCATTATTATATTTTTGATGTGTAAACATGTATTACAGCGATATGAGGGTAAATTTCGGGAAATGGGACAGAAATGTGAAAGCGGATGTGACATCATAACCCACCAATTATCATGCACAGTACCTACTTACTAAATTAATTCAGCTACTACCTGATAGATGGCGTTTACAGCGCCTACCTCCATGGTGTGTGTGCTGTGTTGCCTACCTTATTAAATAAGTCCTGATGTGAATATCGAACCAGAGATCTCCGGTTTAGAAAGCGGGGCTTGAACCGCTGTACTGTCACATGACTGCTATATGCTTTGTTAAATCTCGCATAGTTGGCACTTTGTTAGGGCGGCGGTTAGCGTACACATAATGCAAGTGCAAGTACAATGGATTCAGGGCCCGTGTGGCAGTTAAAATATTAGGGTGTAGGTGGAATATTGACATGATATATAGTTAGTACGAGATTTATACAACTTTAGAAGAAACTGAAACGTTGAAACTCGACAATCTTATCGACGTAATTGTAGAACCTATCATTATTAATATAGGAGCCAACATAGTTCGTCAGCATTTTCATATGAAGAACTTTAATATTACTAAATTGTTACAAGGGAATAATTAGAAACAAATGAACTTTTTTATATTTCTCATAAAAAAATTAGTTTAGAAAAAATTTTTATGGCTTATGTAATAAAAGCATAATATAAAGTATCATAAAAACGTTGTAAAGATGTTTTATGACCTAACCAAACCTAACCTAACCTAACCTAACCTAACCTAACCTAACCTAACCTAACCTAGCCTAGCCAAGCCTAACCTAGCCTGTGAATTTATGCGGTCTGGAGATTTTTCAAAAGGTCATGTTAAACAATTTTCCAAATTAGAAATACAAAATAACTTAAAATAAGACTAACGGCACAGAAGCTAACGGCATCTAATGTCAAAGTCACATGGTCACTTTTCAAATAGAACATAGAAACACACTGCGGTTTGAAGTTTAAGTTTATCACAGACCAATATTAAAATATAGGCTTAGTGCGCATGCGTAATCTCAGAATATCACGGAAAACTAACTTTGTTAGTTCGAACTGAACTGAAGATAACCATCAATTTTTGCTTTTGTGCCTTTTGTATTGTAACGTTTCTCACTTAAAGTTGGCAACGTTAAATTAAGGTCAAATTACAGAGGAGCTAAACGTTTACATGATTTTTGGAACCGGAGTAAAAGCACTAGCGCACATATTTAGCTCGAGCTTACTAAGACCTTACGTATGTTTGACGTATAATGTTTAATAGGTTTGTTAAGTTTGAAGTGTAGTAAGGTTAAATATTAAGAAACGCCCATAACCCGAGAAATTCTCGTCTGAAAATTACTCTTTTGAATCTTACATATGAAACACAACATGGCAGTCAAATTTTTTGCAATGTGTTTAGGAACCCATTTCAAATTTCGCGCCCGAATTAACCTAACCTAACTAATATGGTCCGTAATGTGTCTTGTTACAAGACACATTAAGACTCTGTTACAAGACACATTAAGACTCTTGTATACAGACAAGGAAAAGGGACCTAATGCGAGTAATGTTAGTTCGAACTAAATAGTGCCTGTATAAGTGGTATATGTGCCCTAGCGCTTTTAGTTCGGTTCCAAAAGTCATGTAAACGTTTAGCTCGCTTGTAATCCGAAATAAATTGGACGTTGCCAACATTTAGGTGGTAAACGTTTCGTTGGTAATAACGTTCATGTCTATAGACAACAAGACAAGTAAAAGGGACGTAATTTGACGCATGTTAGTTCGAACTAAACAGTGCATGTATACCTTGAGTCAAAGACCGAGCTAACAAAGTTGGTATACGTGGTAACATTTCCTGTGGAAACTGTCAGTCTGTCCCAATTAGTGGCGTCTATCTCAGACAATTGCTATGATTTGACCTCGGACCGGCAAAAACCTTCGCCGGGCTTGACTTGAGTGTGTTGTCTCTGGACTCGATTCTTGATTTCAAACCACAGAACCATGGATAAGACACCACAGAACATAATTTCCAAAGAAGTGACATTCATCGGTCAAACATGACGCTCCATGGAACCTACAATAACGGCAACAGCTTGACAGCGGCGTATTAATGGTTGCATACTTACGTCCTGAAATTTATCATGTAATAGAAAATTAGTGCTAGCATAGGCGTCGTCAAGGGGAGGGGGGGGGCTAGAGCCCTGTACAAATATACTAATTTCCCGTCGTTTCTAGAGTTTTAGAACTCATAATTTAGTCGTTTAATATACTTAATTCATTTATTCCAATTTATTTATACACAGTAATTTGTGATTAAATATTATTTTTATTTCAAGTCCCAAAAAATTATTTTGTGAAACAGTATATTTTTGTTTAAATGGATTTTTCCTTGATTTTCTGGAAGTACCAGGAAAGCGCGTGATCTTGAAAATTTTCATAATTTTTATGCTATAACGTTTTGAGCTGGCCCCGCTAACTTGAAATCTGGCGACGCTCTTGAATGCAAGTTCTTGTAACAAACAGACGCTTATTCTAATTATCTAGTCTGCTATGAAAATTAAAACGACTTTGGTTCATGCATGCAAAATATACTCATTTTATTTGTATACAATCTGCAAGATTATATCAGATTGGAGCAATCTGTCCCTCTATAGTACCTCACATTAGGACTTCTCCGGTCACTTCATCTAAAAGGTTGATTAGGATTCTCCAATACCAGTCCAACACAGGAAAACGCATGAGGGTACCACCATCGAATTAATCATTTTTTGCTTCATATACATAAATATAATTATGAATTAATTTGTATCGCTATAATGATACTTCAGGCTGCCTTGGACGAAAATAAGTCCCGTCTACTAGCATCCTATAATACCATAAATAACATCTAATAACAAAGTATTATAAAGTACCACCTCGTCTGGGCTACTAGCATACAAAAAAAATGTAGTTAATTTAAATTAATGTATAACTTGACATGTAAAGTATGTGGGTACTGTGGGGCAAATGTAAAAATTTTTATAAACAGGTTAACATCAAAAATAGTCGATTTATGTATACGGAATGAATAGAACGACAGTTACTTACGCAAATGCAGGGTGTTTGATTGAAAAAAATGGAGTTATGCTCTTTTCTTCAATTTGACCACGTTGTCATCTCTCACGAACACCCTGTATGATAAATCGCATTTCTGAATGCGATCGCACCAAAGCGCAACTAAGTCTTGCATAAAGACATACCAAAAGATTTTCCATAATATTTTGAAACAAATAATATGGACATGTAAAATAGTAACTCTGCAAATATAAATTTAAAAAAAATCTAAAATATCATGAAGGGTCAATTTTAGCTATAGGAAACGCTACATAGAACACTAGAATTTTACAATACATACAATAATATATTATAGGCCAAGAAGTTAGCCATTTTTATATTTATTTTCGTCTACTTTAATTATGGCAATTCCGTAAACATTTATTTCTATAGTTAAAAACGGCAAAGCCGCTCTTTTGTAGACCCAAGGCCGGATATGCCAGCAGTATATCTCTTCTTAACTTATTGGAATAATGCGTCGTCTGTGTTTAGTTAAAACAGTCGCAAACGTTCGCCTCTCTTGCATGGGCGGGTTTGCGGAAATTTCGCGCGTATTGAAACGATCGGTAGGTGACACTACCGATCGGTAGGTGAGAAAAAATTATTTTAAGAGGAACAGATAATGTGAGATGTGGATTTGGCGGTCCATAGAACCATAGCCATAGAACCCATTGTGATTAATATTGGAAATGGTGATGGCGACAGTGAAGATGCAGCGGAAAGTGACTGAAAATAGTGATATTAGTGATTATAATATTATTAAATAGTGACATAGAAAATAGTGGTATTAGTTACACGTTTTTAAGGTAAGTATTAAGGCATTAAGGTGTAAGGTAATGAGGTGTAGGGTATTACGGTATTTTTATTTTTTGTTGATAATTTTTTACTTTATTTTTGGATATAGGTGATTTATTTTATTTGTCTTATTTGTTTCAATTTTTTGTTCAGAATTTTTTCATTATTTTGCAATATAGATATATTTATTTTGTTTGTTTGTATATTTAATTTCTTGCTCTATTTTCGAATATATATTTATTTTATTGTTTTCATTTTTTGTTGAGATTTTTTTGCTCTATTTTGGAATATATATTTATTTTATTTTTCCGTTTTAAAGTTTATTTTTCGTGGCTACTTACCTGTTTGGTACATATTTATTTTTGTTTCTTGTGGGAAATATGGTTATACTTTCATACTTTCAACCCCCTAAGAAAATAAAATACCTACGCCCATGAGAAACATTGTGTAGGTCAGGGTTGCCGGTCGTTGAACTACACATACTTATTGGAAATACTCTAGGTACTTTTTTTGGTTGCTTTTGTAAAAAAATATAAACAAATGACACAAATCAACAACTTTTTATAGTTTCCGAGATGCAGAATCGATCTTTTCTATTTATACATCGGAAATTCGTAATTTTTTGATAGTCATAAATCATAACATTTCATTTAAACATTCTCAATAAATTACCTTTTTAAGAGGACACCTCACAATAGTTCAAGGATATGCGGAATATGTATACAATATACATTTGTAAGGACTGGGTAATAACAAAATTATTAAATTTCATGCAAGTTTCTTCTATATATTAAAATAAAAACGTTCCAGAAATAAGGACCTTGTCACTATAAAAAGCAAAGGTTAAGCATACTAATAAAAATAATAAAAACGTACAGCAGTAAAAGTGAAGTGGTTATACGTCGCCCTACAGACGCACAGTGGATGGAGGAAGGAACGAAAAATCGTGTTCAGACAAAGGAATATGAAATCCGCTTGGTGAAGTGCTTCCTAGTGAAGAGTCTACCTCAGCATTATTGTACTGACACTCGTGAAGAGGGCACGGATTGCTGTCATTCTCAAGTTGTGTCGGTAGCAGATCGAATCCCACGTGGTAGCAGACAGCTCACTGAATATCACTTCTGTTTAGCATATCTTGCAAATTTTATGCGGTAATTTATAATTACGTTAGCGTCTGTCATACGTTCCAAATATTTAGCCATTTATATTTAGCCAATTATAATATATTATGTGAATAAAAATGTTAAAAAGTAGATACTACAAGAAGCCAAGATAAAACAAATCTAATAGACCGGGAGGGAGCGACAAATTTCCAGACGTGATTTTATCCAGTTGCTTTTTGTAAGGTATTTATCATTTGCATATTCTGATGATAATAAATGATAAATTAAATAATCATCCCCGGGACTTCATATATTATCTTCATATATTATTTTCATATAATATCTTCCTATATTATTTTCATATATTATCTTCATATATTATCTTCATATTTCATCCTAGCACATCATGTCTCCAATTTTTTTTCGTTTACGATACGCATAACTAGTAATTTACGCCTATTTCTTTCACGGGGTGAGTGACTATATGTTCTTGATAAAATTTAAAAACCCATAAACTAACTAATTTAAAATGATTAATTAAGTTATATTATTACAAAAACATTTATTGATATTATTTTACAACTTTTTATTTACAAAATTGAAAATTATTTCTTATGGTATTATTGTAACAATTGTCACCTTGGATTTTAAAACAAGGTAAACTGAACTTCGGCTGAACGGCGATTGTACAATCGGCTCTCAGGGTCATGACAACCAAATGTTTGTGAGGTTAAGCAATTTACTTAAAACCAGCACAATTTTGAAGAAGAATGTGGCCGAAACAAATTGGTTTTTGTCTCATTTCAATTCGACAAATAGAACAAAAGATATCCAAAAAATGCAAGTCAAGAAAAAAAATTCCAAAATACTCCAAAATAACATAGCCTTTGTGGCGCAGATAATATACAGAACTTGACAACAGACACTTAATAATGTCCAGTACGTTAAAAGGAATCTCGCTATTCCCAATAGTTCTTATTGGCAACCTGTTTAGAAACGCGGATAAATCATATTTTAAATGCAACACCTAACCGTGACAACAATTTGGGCTCACCCAAACGGTATGCCTATGACTTTGCAACTATAGTATTTTACTTGAACTTTGTTTTGGAACACATGGCAGCCCGAATAAAATCCTATCGAAAAGTTTAATTTGCAAACAAAAAATGTTAACTAACTTTAATATATGAAGCCCCGGGATGAATATTTATTTTATCATTTTTTATCAGCGCTTACTGCGAGAATGAGAATGCAACAAAATAAACTAGGGGATATCACTGGATGGATTTTAGAATAATTTGGTTTCTTTTCTTAGATTAAGATATATTAGATGATTGATCATATTGATCAGTTTCAGTGATTCTAACGTAAAAATAAAAAAAAACGATTCAATTCACAATTCGTTTTTTTGCAATATTCTCTTTGTAGAGGAAAATATTGCAAAATGCAATAGGCAAAACATAAATGGTGTATATGATAAAGTGACTACGTTGCAGTAATATAACCATAGAGTGGTGGCAGCAAAGATAGGGGCATGAAAATCAACAATATAACCGTACGTGTTAAGCTCCGGCGGGTAATAACGCGGTTGATATTTTCATAAGCGATTATTTGAGTATAATCGCGAAAATGGGGCGCTTAATATCATAAGAGACTGCTTTATTATTTTTATCTCGCGAATGGAAGTCTGAATAAAAATGAACCATTTAGTTTTACCGAATACGGCTTACATTGCCGTAGACATAATTTTAATTTACGGGGAGCTTTTATACCATTATATATTACAAATTGTCCTTCTTTGCAATTACCTACTGAAGCATAAATAGTATATACATGGTGTCCCACGGTGACTAGACATTAGATACACATATTTCAGAGACTATTTCGATTTTAATTTTGAAAATTTGGCAATAGTGGCATGCCCGAAAAGGGCATGCCCTTCTCAACTAAAATAATGGCGCCTTCCTGTTATACTGGAAGCTGACGTCATATTCGCTGTTTTATATAAAACATCCTGTATATTATAGCAATTTTGGATTCTACGTCAGTTATTGTCAAGTTTCATGAAGTTTTTGTATTCCTAAAGTTTTTGGTATATTTAATTTAAAAAAAAATAAATAAAAAGCACTTATTTTCAAAAATATGTGTATTTTACAATAATAAAGTTAGAGCGATAAAATTTATAGGGGATATAATTAAGTCTAAGAGAAAATGTTTAGTGGAACTTCAAATCAAGCGATTAGGTGCTTGATTTGAAGTTTTAAGAAATCAATTTGAACATGGTCGAATTTTTGCACATAGAATGTTGCCAAAATTGATAACTTTAGATCAAGGTGAATCATCGTCATCCTGAATCGTGCTGCTGAACAGGACTTTCCATTTAAATTCAATTTCATACCCGCCCTTCATCCCGGGGATGTTGAAAGACGAATCCAATTCTGTGAAATGATTTTAACGCGAACACAAGAAGATCCAGAGTTTTTACGCAAAAACATTTGGACAGATGAGTCAAAATTTAGTAACGAAGGTATTTTTAATAGACACAAACGACACTTTTTGGCATCAGAAAATCCACATGTCCAGCGAAAAAAATTTTCAACATGTTTGGTGTCAACGTATTTTGCTTAGTTAAAAATAATCAGGTGATTTAGGTACTTTATTTACGAGTACAATTTAAACACACAAAGATGCCTCCATATTTTGAGAACCGTTGTAACAGATTTCTTTTGAGTAGTAATACGTTCGCTTTTGTTGATAACTTGGGTATTCAGAGGATATCGTAGGTGCATTTACTGAGTGAGTAAATTGTAAGTGTTTACAAGCTTGAATGGGATATTATGAAAAGCGGCTACCCACTCCCTAACATTCATGATGAGATCTTAGGGCATATTTCGTTGCGGCAGATTTGTGTTGCGGTATTTTGATCTTTTTCATAGAACATTATTGACCGTTCTGAATGCATACGGTAATGATACTATGTCCATATTGTGTGGGCGCACTTAGGCTAGGTGAACAGATCTATTGCAGATGGTCATGGGGTGGGGAGGTTTTCGAGGCTATCGTCCTCGTCTCCATAGGCAAGGCCATTTTCCTTTTTCTTTTCTTGTCGAGCGTCGTGAGGAGACGCTACGTTTCAAATTTATAAAAGTGTTTCCTTATTAAAAGTGCGTAGTTGCTTCTATATACCTGGGATTTTTAAGGCAATCACTGTTATGTGTTGTCGTGGTTTGGTAATCAACATATAGTCGACTTGTCGGATTAAACCATTTGAAAATTAAGACCAAACTATTAACCAAAAAATTAATTACAAACTTGCAAAGAAGAGACGTATCACTGAGCAAGGTACGTCCTTCACACACCCTTCAACAACCAAGAAACCAAACATCACAGCTACAAAATCCGCTGCGGAAATAAAAACGCAAAACAAGTTCCCAAGCCTGAACACGGCAGGCAAACCAACGATAACCAAATACCTGAGACCCCCACCGGCCAAAATAGCAAAGATACGGAGCCCGAGGAAGGAGAAATCGAGCCAAAAGAAATTAAACCGCCCCCAATCATTGTTCATGGGGCCTTCGACAACCACAAGCGGATGACCGAAAACTTAAAAATCAACTTGAAATGCAAAATCCACTGGAAACAAGCAATCAATACGACCATTTTATATACGTTAGAATACTGGCACACATCCATGGAAACTTTTAAGCAACGCAATCTAGCATATCATGCATTCACCCCCAAAAGAAGTAAGATCCACGCCGGAGACACCAAGACGGTATAAGTACTGAAGATATAAAACCGAATTGGAACAAGGCTACAAGGGAACTGGTACAAGGCTAAGTTGAAGATAACAGCAATATACAAGAGGAGTGGTACAAAATACAACAGTTATAAATATGGCAGTAACCGAGAATACTGTAACACTGAAACATCTACAAAAAACAGTGAAGATCATGGAGTACAATGCCGTGCAATGGGAGCGTCATATAAATAACAAAATCATTATCCAGGACAGGACACACACCCAATTTTTTTTTTATTTGTTTTCTCCGCTTTGAAAATTTGGCGGGCAACTTGCTCTAATAAAATGACAGTGTGTGGCAGTTATTGCAACTCGAGTTTCGGAAAAAAATATATGAAATTCAATTATTGCTGAAAATCTGGAATCTGCATATTATTTTTACGATTATTAACTGGCCACATGTGTGCCCTGTATTTCCGAATGTATGTATTAAATCCTGTACCTACACGATTGTGGCAATTAATCCGCGTTGGTGTGGTAATCTACACTTCTGCTTGACTTCACTAATGTCAGGTCTATGGCTACACTCTGCCCGGAAGCCACCCATGCGACAATGCCCGGAATAACTGAAAAACCCGCGCTCACCCGAGACAGTGCGATAAAAATGTAACTACTTTTATATGTATAATGTTCACGTAGGAGCAGTTTTCAACAATTTTCAGATATAAGCTGTAACTTATCTGCTTAAAGTAACACGTTAAATATATGATCAAATGTTACTATAAAGTTATTGAGCAAGAAAAACTGTTTGTAAAAACAATTGTGATCTCGATAATACAAATATAAATTCAAGTGCACAGATAGGGATATATGGTGGATTAAAATGTCTTAATGGTAATTAATTACTTGCTATGGTGTTATAGTAGCGTTTTCTACCCAGCAAAAGTGGCTCCTTTCTCAGACAGAGGCGTTATCGATCTTTAAACATGCTAATAGCGTTCTCTACTTGGAAAAACTCGACTAATGCTCACTGAATTCAACAATAACTCTGGAGGTTCAACTCTAGTACGAAGTAAAGGGAACACGCATCATTTCAACTGTCGTTCGGTCGTTCCGCCATATCATTATCAGACATTATAGAAATAGGAGGAATGAGCTATAGTATGGGGCAACTGGAATAACTACGTAAAGCGCAATATTGACCCCAGCTAAGTGGTCAACAGTTATTCTTACAGATAGGTTTTTCGTTGAAATTAAGGGACTATTTTATATTATAGACAAAGAAAATGTGTCAAACACAAATATTTCAGGAGTTGCTACATATTTTTATTCTGCTAACACATGTAATAACTATCTGTATGAACATTTGTAAAATATATTTGCTTCCTAATTACCCAAACGCAACGCTTATGATAAATACCGGTAAGATGATAATCTTCACATTTCCCTGCTTAGAAGAATAAGACGAAGTAACGAGTCAGATAATAAGATATACATACATACTATACAATATTTAATACACATGAAATGACTATATATCATAAATATATGAAGTGAATATATAAATATATGAAGCGAAATATACAAATATATGAAGTGAATATTAAAAAATGAATATATAGAATGATACACGTTTAATACAAAAAAATATATCAGGTGTGGCTTATAAAATCTTTGGCCCGTTTTAGCTAACCTAAGTATCTGAGATGGGGAGTGACATGCACACTTCTTGGTAAATATAAAACAAATCTTGAGTTTTGTATCTTTTGTAACTTGTATTTATTAATAGCAGTTAGATGTGGTTCATAAACAACGTCCATGTAATTTGTGGAGGATAAAACAATCATGTCGGCTAATACTCTCATAGTGGATATGGATAAAATTTGCCGGAATTCATAAATACTTTTTAGTTTGAAAAAACATGTTTGACAAATTTTACTGACATGTTTATTAAAGTTTAATTTAGTATTCACAATGAGACCCAGATTTGAAACAGATTCATCCCACGAAATCTCACTGTCTTTTAACCTGATAAGAGTTATTGGTATCGAAATCATAACGAATAAACTTGGGATTAGATAATATTTATCAGCAGTGAATTATGTGTAGCCCACTGATGCACACGTTGTAGGTATTCGTTTAAATAAGAGTTTGTTTGGCAAATAGATTCGGATGAGTCAACGGAGAAATTTAGGTAGACTTACAGGTCGTCAGCATACATATTGAACATTTCTGAATTACTTTATAAATACCTGCGGTACAAGTTGAAAATATGTAGCCCCAGAATAGATCTTTGGGGGATACTTGTTTGTGTTTTTGGAAATTCAGATAATGTTGTTCCTATAGTTGCTCCCATAGTTAGATTACCAGGCTAATGTAATATCACTGAATTTATAAAAATGTAGTTTCGCAAGTAGCAGCTCTATGTTAATCGAGTCAAATGTTTTCGACATGTCAATTAGAACCAATGGTGGGCGTTTACCTTGGTCAAAACCTATTGTTATATCGTTAGTGATTTTTTAGAGTTCTGTGGTACGAGTACAGTGTTTCCTAAATCACGTCTGTCATGGCAGAAAAAAATTATTTTCATTTAGATACTAAACAACTTGATGATTTACATTTTTTTTCCGGGATTTTAGAAGGTGCAGGTAATACGCTAATGGGTCTTAAATCATTTAGGTTTGGATTTTCTATTTTAGGAATAGGTGCTACCATTGCAGTTTTCCGTAATTGGGTAAGTCTACAGTATTCTGTAAGAAATTGTTTAGAGCATTTTGATTAATAGTTAATCTTGTTATACTATTTAAGAAATGGTTATTGACTAAGTTAGGATTACTAATGTCATCCGGTATCTCTGTGTGACTTTTGTTAATAATTTTAAGTTTTCCTAATGTGCTCCAAATTTGTTTAGTATTTCTACAGCACTGTGGCATTTCAAAAGTATATTATGTATTCTTTTCGTTCTTGATGGCTGTGAATACAATACTCTTCAAATCCAAATAATATTGTTTGTGATGCATTGAGTGAGATTTTTATACTTTTTGGAAAGCTTTGGAAAGTTTTTTAGTCTGATCATTTGTCTCAAATTGGGGGTTAGCCATGGAGTATAATGTTTTTACGTTTTAATTATTTTACATGGACAGTGTTTGTTAAATATCTCGAAAACGATATTGTTAAAAATATTTACCTTTTCGTTAATATCAGTAGAGCGATAGAGTGCATTTTAGTCTGCAGATAAGATATCTTGGTTAAATTATATTGAGTCAATGTTGTTAAAGTTTCCAATACATAGCATTTTTATAGGTTCTTTTATTTTAGGAAAAATGATTTTAGAGAACACTGCATCATGATCAGTTTTAGTTGGTCGCAGCATATCACACCACAATAATTTATACATTCTGTGCCACTTGTTATCAATAGTCAGTAGTAAATATCAATATCAATGAGTCAATAAGCGTTGCGGAATTTGATTCTTGTTGGATTCACTATAATTTGCCGTACGCTAAAACTTCTTGAAGAAATTTACTTTCGGTAGAGTTTTTATTCAGAAGATTAATATTTAAGTCCCCCGTCATAATAGTTATACCACAGTCTTGAATAACATCTGGTAGTACGTCATGTAAGCATTGTAGACTAGCAAATGGTAGTGAAGGAGGTCGATAGACTACTCCTACTACTAAAGGTTACTTTATCATACTTGAATTTAATCAATAGTTGATGGATACCACCATATATATCCCCAATTTGAGGTTTTGTGGTTTAAGTATACTTTCTATGTATATAGCCACCTCCACCCCTTGTCCTTCTGTCAGAGCGCGTATAAAGTATATATCCCTCTACAGTATAGAATATAGGTGATATTTCCGGGTCAAGCCAGTTTTCAGATATTGCTCAGATGTTGGGATTTTTAGCTTCAATAAACTGTTTAACATCTGAAAATTTGTTGCATAGTGATCTACAGTTTTGTGTACTACTTAGAAAGTTAGAAAGGATCCGTTGGTAGTGGTCTATCTATAAAATACTGGTGGCTATTTTGGTTTGAGGTTCTTCTATCTGGCATGTGGTTCTTCTTGGTTGAACCATTATTCAGCGAGTCAGAAAATCCGAGTTTTCAGTGAGCGTTTTTTGGTAAGCGAACTCTCTTCCACTCCAGTATTTCTTTGGCTGGGGTTTTCAAGAAAATGTTTTAGACTGGGGTCAATGCCTACTAAGAAACACTTATTGTCCCTTTTTTTTGTAGTGTATTAAGTAATTTAACTGAAATATCCATTAAATCACTATTCGTTTTTCCCTGTATATACCTTTTTACTTTTTCTTCTGTAACGTGTTCCTTTACTTGTGATATGAATACCCATTTTTTTTTTATTATTCCTATTAGTTTTGGTTATTTTGTTATGGTTATTTTCTCTTCTCTCAAAACCAGTTTCATTTGTAGAAGTCATTCCAGTATTTGTGCCTACTTGTTTTGTTTTTCTTTGTTTTCATTTGACTGTTGCAAAACTTTGTACACCACTCATCATTTCTTTGTATATATAAATGAGCTGAAATTAATAAGATGTATCGCGTCTCAGTCCTGTGAAGTCGGCGCTGCTTTTTTAAAATCACCAATTCTTTGGGAGTTCCCAGTAGAAATAAAATTCTATCAAAATATTGTTCTAGCAAATTGTGCACATTTTAATATCGAAAAATGTTAGAATTGTTTTATGTAAAACTTGTTTTTTGACTAAAAAAAAGTTAAAAAGAAAAATACGGATCATTATTATAAAAAATTGTAATTAAAATTCCTTTTATCGCGATAGAAACTTTTTATTTCTGGATTCATACGAACTCTCTACAGAACTACTTTGAACGCTTTCCTAATTTCTTTCAGAGAAAAAATCCATTTTGCGAACTTAACATTTGCAATTTAAATTACATTTTTATCGATAGAGATTTTTAGTGTATGTTTTTCAACTTTTACAAATTCATAGAATTTTTCATAGAACATGTTTTTTTTTGTTATGAACTCCTGAACTCTTTCTTCTCTACCAAAAAATACATCGTGAACTTTTATTGTTTGAACAAACAGCGCAGCGTGAAATTAACGCCGTAAAATTGCTTTTCGCGATTTCTCAACCTAAATTACTAGAACTATTGCTATTTTTCACGTTGAAGTTCTGAACTTTTTTCTTCTTTTATTTCTACTGAGAACTCCCAAAAAATTTGGTGTTTTAAAAACAGCAACTCCAACTTCACAGGAATACATCTCACTGATACTGATGATTTATTGTAGACTTCGCATTCTTATATCGTCTCTAGGATGGGTATGGCATCAGTTGATACAACGCCTTCCACTTTTCCTCTTGACATCTATCTAAGCTCAGATAATCACGCCTCAGAAAAGCTCGCGCGGTTGTTGGAGAGTATCTAGAGAGTAATTGATATCAGATAGGCAGTTGATATTAGAGAGAGAGACAAAGAGATAGAGAGAGAGCCAAAGAGAGAAATGCGTACCAGAGATGCGCCACCAGAGAGAATAAATTACAGATATTTTACATCTGCAACTTCAAGTAACGTTCAATTCAAATTTTGCGGTTTGCAAAATCATTTATGCGTTTTCCGTATTAGTAATCAGGATTTAGCAAACTAAATTTTTCAAAAAAGATGGGTCCTGTGAGGCATTTAAAATATATAGCAGGGCAGGGCAGGGGTAAAGACACAGGTAGAGGAAATCTGTTATTCTCCCCAACTCTGTATATGTTTCAGACTATTCGACACACTTAAGTAAATTGCAACGGGAATATTGTACCGCGTTATTAGCATTTAGCGAAACAATGCAATCCATATGGATTTGACAAATTTACATACCTATAAGCAAACTGCATTATTAATTTCTTTTTAAAATAAGAAATTATCTGATATTTTGTAAACAGGTCTTAGATAACAGCTGTTTTCTCAAAAATAGACCAGTTAATAAGGTTCCAAGGATAAGTTTAAATAATAAATTATTGCAGAGAAAAATACGAAAATAAAATGACGTCACTCTAAATCCAATATGGCGATCTCCCAAAGATGATGGACTATGTTTTTTCATGGGGTGCATAAACCCCATGATATGGATATCAAATGAAAATAGCGGAAAACAAGCCGTTATTCCAATTTTAAAGAGATATGACTCGGCAAAGGTTAGGGTTAGTTTGGTGGTGCACGAGAAAATGTTGTAGGGACCGATAAGGGCCAAATGCAGGCGATACACATACTTTTCAAGATGGCGATCAAAAACTTAGTTGCTCCGTCTGAAATTGTTATGCCGGGGTTTTTGGAGTCCCGGATTACGATTTTGAGGTTCCCCGGTTATGCGGTTATTCGGTCAAATCTTGCAACTGAATTTTAAAAGTACGCCTTGGTTGACATCATACCTTGACTTGTATAATTTGGCGAGAAGGACGTCAATAACATTGGTTAGCAAACTGTATAGGAGAAGGAAAGCTTCAAAATCAAACCCATAATTGTCTTTTGTTAGGCACAAGTAAGCTTCAAGCTCAAATAAGTAGCGTTAAGTAGAGTTAAATTACTAGAAGGTCTCCTTATGGAAGAACTAGACTGTACTAAATTAACAGACACACCACCATGCAACAATGACGCATTAAATTAAATGAAATGAACAGACTTAGAATCATATCCAGCGATAACTAAAAATAAAAAAAAATAATATTAAAAAACATTTTTAAAAATAAGCTTTTATTTAAGTGCTCTAAATAGAAGAAAAAAACTTTAAATTTAATTAAACCCATCAATTTATTACATTACAAAATTTATATGATATAAAAGTTTGTTGCGAGATTTAACTGTGTAGATAAACAATAATACAATATGTAACTTGACATTGACATAAGCAATTCTAAGAAAAAAAATATGTTTTTATAAAATGTGTAAATCTAGCGACAAGCTTTTATATCATATAAATTGTGTAATGTATAAATTGATGGGTTTCATTTCATTTAAAATTTATTTACTTCTTTTTAGAGCATTTATATAAAAGCTTGTTTTTAAAAATGTTTTTTTTTATAAATTTATTTTAAACATGTAGTAGTTGCGATGTTTTTAATAATTGAAAACAAATTATTTTTTAAAACGTTTATTATATAACATATACATGAATGTTGCTTTCTCTTAATAATTAAAGACAAAATATTTTATTATAACAAAGTAATATAGGGGTGAGTGGGGTACATTCGAGTGTGGGGAACGTTCGTCATAACTCAAAAACTAATTTGCAAAAACTAATGTGTTTTAAAATTCCCGCCTAATATTCATTATTTACTGTTAGCAACTTTTTTTAGACAGTTATTGTTTACAGCTAGAGGCACGTTTTTATTAATAGTGGTGATTAATAGAGTTTTTTGCCGAGCTAATAATTGTACGTATTTTCTGTATTATGTTTTATGCTTATTCTTATTCTAAAGGATTAGAGTTACATTAATTGCATTTGACATGCATTTTATATACTTAATCCTAAGAATGAGAGTGTGTAAGTCATAAAAAACATTGTGTAGCCTTCATTACATTTGATAGTTAAACTTTGAGGTACAATCGTCAATTCAAAGTGGGGCAAATTCGTCAGTGTCGAACCTACCCCACGACTTATTTCTGTTGAAACCAGTTGTTATCTGAGTAAAACAATTTTATTTCTATATATATGAAAGACCATTTTAAAAACAAATACTCTATAAGTGTTGATTGACCGCGAGGCAAAATTGAATTAAAAGAATTACTTTGCAATCAAGAATAAGTAAGCGATTAAGAATTAAAACTGGATGAATTAACAAACGATGACTCCGGACATGATTCTTGCTCTGAAGGAGAAAAATCTAGCAGTGATTACACTGTTGGCAAATCTTCACAAATGATAGTGGTTGAATATATAAAGTATCTGGTGGTTGAATATATAAAGAACTGTTCAAATTTCCATTACGGACTCTCATATTCTCAGATCAGTAAAATAGCATGTGAGTTTGCCAAAGCATTTAGAATGCGGGCATTATTCTAAAATACCAGCTAATTGGCATGATAATATTTTACTGTATAATACCGATATAACTAACAATCAAATTTCTGTATTTCAAGTCATGTAACAGCATCAGGTTTCAAGAACAGGTGACAGATTTCTATAACCTATATAGTTATTAGATAATAGAAGATGTTTTCACTTGTTTGTCCTTGTTTTTCGAATGTACGCATAGTGATGAATGTACTCCAACATACAAATGAAACTACCCCACTGATGGAGGTGCTTTCGGCAAATTGCTTAGGTTACTAAACTTGTCAAAAAAGTGTTAATGCAACAAATATTTATTGTTTTTATAGTTTTAATTTCTAAAAAGTATATGGAAAATAATATTGACTTAGTTTTAGTCTAATTTTTTATATCTAGGACATTATACAATATTTTAAGGAAAAATGCCAAATGTCCCCTACATATATATTTACGCTGACCCGTGTAAAATTGTTTAGTAACAATTTCAGCTGTTCTCATATACTTAGAGATTTTTACAGAAGTGTCGCAATTTTACATTCTAATACTAATTAACCACAGTGCTTTCGTTTGATATGCAAAGTAATGGAATGCGGTGCTAAGTGGCGCGCATAATTATCATAATATAGGAAATAAAATAAAAAACAATAATCTTATCATTCTCGTAGAACAGAACAGCTGTCCACAACTGCATGGCGGAAAGGGCAAATTAAAGACTGGCTGTAAGAAAGAAACATTGAACTCGATATGTCAACAATTCAGCTTTAAGTATTGAATTTAAAGCTGAATTGTTGACACTGGCAAGGCAACATTTTCAAGCTTTCAAGAAGTATGTAGTGGATGAAATGGCCAAAGCAAGAGGAATGGAGGTATTTTGAATTTGAGGTATTGAGCTTATTTGGGCGCAAATAAAAGGGAAAGTTCCTGGAGAAAATACAACATTTAAGTTAGCTGATGTGAAAAAATTTTCTTAATGGATAAAGAAGTATCAAAGGACCAAAGAAGTAAATACGGCCAACTGGATAAAAAGTATAGACCATGTGAGGAAAATGGAATCAAGAATGTGGGATCTCGATATTATGATGGATACTCCGTACACTCCCGTTAAACCAGTCATAATAAATGTAAATGAAGACAGTAGTGAAAGTGATTTATTTTCAGATAGTGAATAGTGACATGAATTTTTGATGTGAGTTTTATGAAGAGTGCTACTAATAAGTGTCAAAGTGAAAAATACCAATGTGAGTCATATCCCGCAAATTGGTGAGTTAATTTATTATAAATTTTACTAACAGTCATACCTATACTAATAATAAGTAACATAACCACATAATATTCTGGCAAGGGGCGCTGTTACCTTCCCGTGGTTCTTGCTGGGCAATAGCAATTTAATTTTTTTCTTTTATTTTACATTGTTATTGGGTAAATTGAGCACTAAGTTGTACACGCAGCATTTTTTCAATATATTTTAAATATATTCAAAACTAAATAAATTTTTGGCTTAAAGTTTTGCACATATATGAATATGACATAATAAGACATCTTTTGAAGACCTTGATTGCGCAGGATGATACGCCACTGAGCAGTAAAGCCAGAAAATCGCCGGCTTGTTCATGCAGGTGTCTTCTAAGTGAGCGAGAAGGGAAATGGGATTTATATGAGTGGAAGAGGGATAGCGACCGATATGGTAAGCCGCGGTCTGGAGACCCTAGTTCTGTTCACAAGAAATTGTGGCGTTATACAATTTTACACTAAATATCCTTTTGTATTGCGTGATGTGATTTACCGCTTCTGGAGTAATTGGTACGGGTTTTCTTTGTAAAATGCCGTACAATTTTTTGCAACAGTTTGTATATCAAACGAAAACACTTTAGCATACATTTACACTGTATAAGGCAGGTACAGGTTTAGGGCACACAGCGTTACAGCTGCAACTCGATATCTAACAAGTTTGACAAGTAGGTATTCTAAAAATTTAACTACTATTTACTATTATTATTGAAACTAGGAAATCATAAATTAACGAGTGAAGATAAAAAATAACTATTTAAATAATTTTGGTTTTGTGATTGTTTTTTTTCTTCGCTTTCTATTATTTTTCTCTAGTTCTATGTATTCTATAGCTTTGCAAATTACATGAGTCAAAGAAAATTATTTTATCTTTTCAATTTGCAAATAGGTACTTAAAAAAAAATACAAAAAATATAGGCACTATATTTTATAAAACTATATATTAGATTAAATTTACGGAACTTTTTTTTCTATAAGTGCATTTGACTGAAAGAAAAAAACCGTTAACTGGAAATTAACCCAAGGCAACAAATAGCGAACTTAAATGAGAGACACCCATTTTTTATGTAAGTTTGGGGATCTGCCTACAGCTTTATCAACCATTACCCTATTTCGAAATATTCTTATGATAATGTATAAAAAATGTACTTACCTTGTTCGGCTCTCAGATAATGTCAGACGTTGCTTATGTTTACAAAATATTATACGTTACCTGCACATTGTAAATTTGCAAATTTACAATTAAATTAATATTTGTGAATTTGACGTTCATGATGTAAATAGATATTGGTTAATTTAAGTAAATTATCTCACTTTGTATTTTTTACATTGCAATTCTAAATTGCAAAATCTAAAAAAATCTTTTAAAAATATTTCTCGAATTGAATAAAATACATTATTTCGTGGGGAGTAAATACAAGTCAATATTATACAGTAATTCTATTTTGAGGGAAATTAAACTCAGTATTTTAAATGGGGATTCTATAAATGCAGGGGAGGGTAGTAAATGAAACAACTACTTTGAACAATGTCCATATTATATTTATCCCACATACACACGGCACGTTGTGAACCTTGTCTTATCATTGTAATAATTATATGTACATTGTAGAACGCGAAAGATATACATGAAGGCTCGGCAGGACAGTTGCCAAGCTCTAAAATAGTCTGCCAGTCGACCTCATATCAGTCCACTTGACAGAACAACAAAATTTTCTTATATTTTATAAACTCCTATCTGTACAATCAATCTAACGTGACATTTTCTGCCATTCGCCTTCATTATTATCATAGTGTAAAATCTTGTTCATAAAGTACGTACTTACAATAATTAATTGTTAATATTATATACTTATATTTAAAAGTCAAAAGCGTCCGCAGAGGGAGTATGGTTATTGCTCTTTTATTGCAAGAAGCCAAATTGGCTGTTACAATGAATTACGTAACACAGAACCCGCGGTCGCTTCTGGCCCTTCCACCCGTTATCCTAACAGCTCTATCGTCGCCTAATCTATCTGACTCGGAGAGGAATTGGCCAGGTGCGACCCAAGGGCGGATGGACCGGGATTTGCAACACAGGGACAGGTAGGTGTCTAATATAAAGTGGCGACACCGGACCACATCTGCTACCGAATAATTAAATTAGAGTATATATATATTTATGTATATCATAATATCAATATATACAGCTTGTATACATTAAATCAAGTAATCCTAAACGCATCAAATTAAAGTATAACATAACAAAAGAGCGCTCACGCGCCTTAAGTATAGGAAGATTGGGGAGGCGCCGTTAATAATAATAATAATTATATCCTAGCTATGTGCGCCGCCCCAGAAATATTCTGTATAGATACAAACACGTGCGCTTCCGCAATATATACAGAGTGGAAACCCTACGCGTGATAATTTTCACCTTTTTGTTCACCCTTATTAACGTTTATCTTCACCCAGAGCGATGGCTCTAACCAGTAATCACATCACGCAAGAGTGGCCCCAAAATCTAACCTTGAGGCGCCTAACACCCGAAGAAATCTGTCAGATGAGAAACTATGTTATTTAGCGTAATTATTGGAATGGAAAAATTTATTTGAAATATAAAAAAATCGATTCAAAAGTTCACAAATATTCTTCAGAGTTTTGTCTAGCAGAATCGAAACTATTATCGCTAATTCACCAGGCGTACATAATATGGTACAAGACACGACGGTGTATAAACATAATCGGGTGGAGAACCGTTTCATATTTGCTGCAGTTAGATTAGATGGGTTGCAGGTCAATTCTATGTGAAGCACCCAGCAGTCTGAAAGTGAAGATATATTGAATAAAAAGTTAAGGTCCTCAATATTTAATAAATGATGCACAGACGGGCCCCACAGGGGAACCTGGTGGCTGCTAGACGAGGAACCGCGGTATTTTACCAGTAAAATTGAAATAGAAAGGAACAGACCCAGAGAAAACAAATAGTTCAAGCTGATCACGGACAATGCTTTCGAAACTTCCGGGTTCTCACAAGCCATGCAATTTATATGGTATGATACCACACTATAATTTAAAATAACTTGGCACCATAAGGAATAATTGCATTGGGTCTATCGGTGGTAACTGTCACTTTTTTTATAAACATGACACATGGGACAACTTTCAACTTTTCCGCAAATAGGCTTTTTCATAATTAAATAATGTAACACTTGACATAAAAAAAGAAAAATTAGGTGTTTCATCCCCCGGGTGAAGATACGAACATCTCTGCTGAAATGTAGGCAGTTAAAAACGAAAATTTACGTATGGGACGTGGTAGGTATAGACATACTGTATGAGTCCGAATTTCAGAATTTAGACTTGTGAAGTTGTCCACTCTGTATATATATATATATATATATATATATATATATATATATATATATATATATATATATATATATATATATATATATATATATATATTGCTTGGAAGACCTTGTGTATGTACGTATATACTTATCGGATGGCTGAAAATTCTTAACAAAGGCAGTATGTTTTTCGGTGAATCCTGATCTGTTTTTTAAATTTTAAACAAATATACAATCTGCAAACAAAAAATATTTAGGTAAAAGTTTCAGTTACTTAGGAATGCCCTTCGGACACGTTATTACTTTATCTTTGAATTGGCAAATAGGCTATGGGCATCAGTAATAATGATCAGTGTAGAATAAATAAGCCTATTCGCTTTAATTTTGTTAACACGCTCGAGGAAAATCCGGACAGTAATACATAAATAACATTAGAACAATGCCTCGCGAGGAATTAGGAGCCACCCTACAATACTTTCGCAAAGTAATATTAATTAATAATCATAAAATTTGGACAGCACGATTTAATTTTCAGTGTATAGTAAGGCCCACGATATACAGTATTTTAAACATACAACTGAAATTTTCACAGAGTGAATCAATATTGTCGAGATAATTTTATTCCGTTTGGAAAATAATACATTTTATACGAATGACTAATCTTACTTCTAGCCTCTATAGGACTAAGTATGAATAAATGTGCTTTTGGAAGCTCAGTTCTATGCGTTTTCTTAAAATTACTTTCCAATGAATAATTTATGTTATTTAGCTTCAGATTATTTATGTGACAAAATATTTCAAATCGGTTAGGAGGGTTCTGGTTTAATATCTACTAGCAAAAATGGTTTAAGAGAAATATTTTTTATATAAAACTGAATTTCCAAAGTCGCTTACCCACAACGAAAGTATACACACCAAAAGCCAAACTTGAAACAAAACACTAACAATTAAGTACACATTTATTTAAATAATACTTTCATCTTCTAACAACGTCATTATAAAATAGTAATTTTAAAAACAATGGAATATTTATTTTTAATCATTAAATAGCACCACGCCATAATTTCAATTTTCTGTACAATAAAGCTTTTGGCGTGTCTCTCGTTTTTATTGCCGAGTGGCGCCCGCGATTGGCGTTGATATGTTGTTGATTAATTTAAAAAGAGGCAATGCAAAGCAATGCGCAGCTGGAATATGACCAAATCGCGGACCCACTTCTAGACGTACAACTACAGAAGAGAAACAACAGTAAGAGGTTATTCTTTCGGTAGCTGTAATCTGCAGTAAAAGCATCGGCGTATGAACCGATCCATCTCCAGTATTGTTTGGTTTCTACACGTCAAAAAGTTAGGCCTACTAGATCTTATTTCGCGTAAAAAATTAAGAAAACAAGTAAATTCTTGCTGGCCGTAGCGTATAAAATATTACCTTCTAATTAGGACGTGATTTCTAATGATACTTTGGATCGATTCACGGTTGTCTTTTGCTAAACTTATTCCTACCACTTAATGCAATAATTAACACAGTTTGCAGATATCAAAATATATAAATGAAACTTATTTTTGGTTAACTTTAAACTACCTACAATTACCGTATTGCTCTGGATTGACATAATATTTATATATATTTCGGCATTACCAAAAAACGCATTGACATTAGTATTGACATTTTATATACCTTTGGTCAATTTTCTCACCGGAACCGACGGTTCAAAACCGCCGGTCAAACCTAAAGCCTAGACCGACACCCAAATATAATGACTAAAGTATAAAATCTCATGTAATTGACATTTTTATGAACGAAACTATAAGATACACGTCAAAAATATAATATCAAAATTGAGACGGCAAGCATGTCCCTAGTAGTATATGATCCGAAATAAATCTACGCAATGTTCACGTCATTATTTTTGTTCATCGGTTACCTAACCTCGTCACCCCTTTAGTTTGAGGTCGAATAAAATATTCGCAGCATTTCATGGAAACGTGCGTCTACCTGCTACAATTAATGACTCGTCTACTAGTCAATAACACTGACGTCATTCACAACCAAGATCCATTCACGTAGACATTCGGTACAATTTTGTAAAAAACAACGAAGAAGGTGTAGGTGTTTCAGATGATTTGTTAAGTTTATCTCGAAACAAAAAGGAACTAGAATAATACTGATTTTGGAAGTCTGGTGTGGTTAAACTTTCTTCTAGTGAATGGATGTTGGCTACACCGCCCTCAATTCATAATTCGAACTATATTATGTAATTAGTTTATATCGTGGTTTTTTTTTGTACTGAGGAGACATTAAATTACAAGCATTTGCATTTTGCAGTCAGTCAGACAACAATTATGATAATATTCATATAACAAGCCTATATCGGCGAAAACATAACTTAAAACAACAAAATAATAACACACTTTTTAACCATATGGAGATTTACGCCATGGCTGACGAACGCGTGTTCAATCTTTCCACCATAACTAAGTAATCACGATCGTATTTAATTAAGTAAAGGAACACAAAATAAACAATAACTTAACGGGTATAACTTACCATATAACAGGAATCACGGATCGGTTGCGATTTTCGAACTCTTAGGCTGAATGGTCGAGCGTTCGTCATCCATATTATATAGAATATTCACATAATAACAGGAAACATTTACATAATATATATATTTTAAATCGATCTTGCCTATACTAACAATTAGACAGATCTAGGGTAAGAATATTACAATGAGGAAATACGAATAGGAATTTCTACAAGCTACACAGACTTGTCAGTGCGGTAGAGCAAACCGTTTATCCAACACTTGTAACGACGAGTGATTAACAATAATTGCTGCCAGAACGAAATAATCGAACACTTTTACAGGGTTGATCAGCGCAAGAGTAAAAGATTTTTTTATTACTACCTAATTTTGTTTCGTCACGTGCACAAGGCATATGTAGTATGTAGGTTATTTAAAATGTTAGAAAACAATTGCATATTAAAAGTGTGCATAATTAGCATGGTCACATTTTAAAATGCGTGACGCTTTTAAGTAGGTTCTACTATTAAGAAGTAGGTTCTACTATTTGGTGATAATTTTATACTTGTTAGGATCTGTCCTGAATATTGCATTCGTAGATTTAGAGGCACATTTCTTTTGGAGGTGTATTTAGTGACTAGATCAAGCTCTACGTTGCCATAAAGATATATACTAAAATGTTTGACGGCCGAAACCAAAGGGAACTCCTCTTTCTCTGTTTAGCTATATCGTTTTTCGTAGTCCGTCTTTTTTCCGCGTGTAGTTCTTTACCAGTAACTGTAATAATTACAGTGACTAGTAAAATTACAGTTACTAGTAAAACAAACTACATGCGTAAAAAGAGAGAATATCAAAAATGATATGGCTAAATAGAGAAAGAGGAGATGACTTTAGTTTCGGCCATTAAACATTTCAGTATATAGCTTTATGGCAAAGTAGATTTTGAGCTGGTTGCTAACCACACATCTAGAAGAAATACGCCTCTAAATCTACACACGAATTGATGGGATGAAGGTTACAATTTTTGACTGTAAAACGGTTCGTCACTGATTATTTTTTTAGGCAGTAACAAATTGTTGTAATATAACGGTAACATTTAGTTTAGCCTCTGATGGAAAACTACAGAACAGCATTAACAAAATAACATTAACAAAAATATTGTAATGGCCTAGTAAAATATTAAAATGTAAAGAGGTAGGATAATGAGAATCTAAAAGTTAGAGCTTGTTCAACATTCATTGGTGATTTTATTTAAAATGGCTCAAGTTACCAAATATACTGAAAAAATGTAAAAAAAAACAGGGGGTGACCGGCACACCCTGTATAATCGAAATTAATGCTCTTCACAATATGCGCCAAAAACGATATTGTTAAGCAGAGAAAGAGGTATCCGCTTTGGTTTTGGCCGTTCAACATTTTAGTATATATCTTTATGGCTAAGTAGAAATTGAGCTGGTATTAAATACACATCTAGGAGAAATATGCCTCTGAATCTACACACGAATTAATTGGTTAGTTATAAGGTTACACTTGAATTTGAAACGGTTAATCACTAATTATTTTTTTGGGGAGTAACAAAATGTTGTAACAAAATAGAACGTTAACATTTAGTTTAGCCCTTAATAGAAAACTACAGAGTAGCATTAACATATGTGGTACACATTTACACCAGCAAAAACATTGTCAAAAAATCAGGGGGTGACCGACAAAACCTGTACAATCGAAACTGATGCTCTTCATAATACGTGCCTGATAGTTTTACATAAATTTTCTATATGTCTTTTCTATATGTTTTTTAACATTTTATATCGAGTCTAATGACTAATGCCTCACCATATGTTAATAAGTATTAAAATATTAAATTAACTATTTGATGGTGCGTTGTGTTTGTGTAGATTATGTCAATAGGAAAATTGCTAGTAATAGCTGCTTGTCAGTACAAGAGATCGATTTGAATGCTCCATCCCACTAAACAATGATAACAATATTAATTATATACAAATTCCTTAAATAATACAATTAATATTTTGTATACATTTATCGCGCAACACCGCGTGACGATACGAAACATAAATTTAAAAATAATTTGTATTTCATAAATAATACAACATATATATATATTACGCAATAATAATAATAAAATGTATATAAAACTATCGTAAAATGACAATAAAAAGTTATAGGATAAAATAATTAATTTACCATGGCAACGCCTCAAATTTTATGTTATTGACGCGATTGCCTATTTGGTCCTTAATTATAATAATATGTGAGGATAATGTATCCCATTTTAAGATACCCTGTAATATATCATATGTAATATAACGCAAGAC
The DNA here is from genome assembly GCA_964058915.1 of Tetropium fuscum. Lineage (NCBI taxonomy): Eukaryota > Metazoa > Arthropoda > Insecta > Coleoptera > Cerambycidae > Tetropium > Tetropium fuscum. The sequence goes on along the minus strand of CAXKVY010003453.1, from coordinate 69,860 downwards.
GTTAACCAATAGTGCCTGTGTTTGGTGGAGAGCCGCGTGATCGAAAGCCGTCAAGGAATCTTACACATTAAGAACATGCTTAAAGAAATCAATCAATAAATAAGGTACGTTAGGAAACTTTAATCATTTGGCAGCGCAGAACGTTTCTATGCAACGTACGAGCCACGTTTAAGCTTAACTTACATAACGCCGGATATGCACGAAAGTGACTCTCGATCGACTAAAAATCAATAAAAAAACGAAACAGTTACAAATTTGTAAACCATTTACGAAAGAAGAATTAACTGATCTTGGATCAATAGTTCTTAGATACGTAAAATTAGTAAACGGGTTAAAACGGTAGCGGTTCTTTAACCGGCGTAGAAGTTGGACGAACGTTAAAGTGTTCAACGTACGACTAATGAAGGAAAGAGCAAAAGTGGCCGTATGTATTCCGTCGATCCCTAAGAAGGGCGATTATCTCGACGGCTATCGATGGGCGGGGGAAGCGGGACGCGTACACCAAACATTACAACAACAAGTGGGCCTCGCCTGGCGGGGGTGCTACATTATTATATTATTATACATAAAGTGAATGTACAAGTGCAGTTGTGATGACGTCACCACAGTAGCTGCCGTTTCGGGTCACACAACACTAGACAGTCCTGAAACTCAATGGTATCCATTGGTAAAGGCAGCCGGAATTAGAGGACCCTGGAACAAGATTATTTAACAATAAAGTACGTCGAATGTAATCCAAGAGTTAAATGTTTTGTTATAGGCCCTGCAACATGGGTTACCTAGAAAAAAATCGAAAGGGGATGAAAATTGGTTCGTTAGTACATTTTGAGATCTTATCGTATAAAGAAACTAAATTTATCCAACCCCCCTCCTACTTACGCCGCCATATTGGAACAATTACACCAAGTATCCGATTTTTTCGAATAACTCTCTTCGACTACATCCTAGGAAAAAGAACGGTATAATTTAAAACTGTAAAAGGTTGAATTCTCTGCAACTTTTATTTAATTTTTTTTTCTAAAATTAACCAATAATATTTGGAGTATACAAAGTTTAGGTAAAAAAATTAAAACATTAATTTATACAATTAAAAATTCAGAAATTCTTCCACACTATAGAATGCTTGAGGAAGCAGTATTTTTTTTACGTCAATTTTAAAGTTATTAATGGAAAGATCCCTAATTAGTTGTGGTAATTTATTTTTAAATTTGGGGCCATATAAATTTATACCAGTTTTACTGTCAAGGAGAACACCATGCGATACACAGTCGAACGCTTTTTGTAACTCACAAAACGTAGCACCCACATAGGCTCCATTTTTTTGATTTGCGATAAAGTTTAGAATATGTAATATAGCGTCAGTAGTTGAATTGTTAGTAGGAAAGCCAAATTGTTTGACATAAAACATATTGTTTGATTCAAAATAATGACATATTTGATGCTTTAATTGTTTCAAAAATCTTTGAAATTATCGGAGTAAGTGATATAGGTCGAAAATTATTTTACGAGATTTAACCATCTTTATTTACGGGTATAACACGGGATATTTTCAATACATCTGGATATACTCCTAAATTTATGATTTATACTGTTGAATAACGTAGCAAGGGGAATTATAATTAAGTTTTTTATCTGTTTTATCATAATGACCGACATGTTAATGATCTAAACTTTTTGTATTATTTAAATTGTTTATTATATCTATAAGTTGTTTGTAACTAACCTCTGTAAACTGAACAACAGGAAATGATAGATTACTTGAATGGCCAATCTGCAAATTTGCAATCAAAAAATTTGCAATATTTGAATTAGTGGCAGGTAAATTACTATTTATAACAATAGGAGCATTAACAAAATTGGTAGTGGTAATTAAGTTGGTAACCTCTACCTTGCAAGAAGTAAGACTTTTTAGTATTTCTGTGAGAATATATTCTATCCTAAAAATATTTTATTTGAGATGTGGTGCCATTTTATGAGAATATCAACAAAGATCCCCAAATTATTGTCCTTATAGGACAGCAGGCATATCTGGGTTAATATTTTTAGTTAGAGATTTTTCTGAGGTGTTAGAGAAGTTTGGATAGTGTTATGTTAGGAAATTGGTGGTAACGCGGTGTTTTGACTTACTGGACACTGGACAGTACTTAAGGAATACTTTTGAGCCGATTAGATACTGATTAGTGACATCAGAGTATAGTAGATAATAACCTAACGTCGGAGTATAGTAGATACAAATAAGAACTATCAGTGGCATATTCGGGGAAATTCGTTCTGTTTGGAAACCGCTGCAGATAAGTAAATTTTTTCTAACTGAAAGTGACGTAGACTTAAAATAGGACAATTCACTGCTGTAGCCCACAAATATTATGGTTTGATCCTAAAAAATTGTAATTATGAAAACTGATAAAAATATTATATTTAGTTTTAGTACACTAAAGTTCAAGCGGCCGTATCTCCAAGTCTATAAGTCGTTCAGGGAGAGTAAATATATCAATGGAAAGCCTATTTTATGCCCTGGGCATTGCATCATTGTTTCGATATCTTCTCCTAAAGTCAAAGTTATCTTCTCCTACTCATAAAGTCCACCTCGCATGCAAATAAAAAGGTGTTAATTTTTTTTACTACCCGTGGTTTTTCGGTTTCCCGTGTCATCGAAAGTTGAGAGTTGAGCCAATTCATTCTAATTTAATTTGGTACCTTCCCGAAGCACGTAAGCAAAACGGTTGTTACGCTACGCTTGTTGCAGTACATATTAGCGCTTTTCCAGGATTCCAGGAATTCCACACCCTCGAATTCGAGGAAGCCGGCACGGGAGAATTGGGGAATTTTTATATGTTGTTCAGCACATCAAGTAGAACACATATGCAGAATTCCCAGCTTTACAATAATTACTTCCGGATTAAAACCTAAAATTACTGGGTTCATACCCGCCAATGCCGTTTTTCATCATGAAGCCGGCATAGTAGGGCTTAGGACTTTTGGTATGTTGTTCAGTACATTAAATAGAATCTTTCTACCAATTTTCAGAATTACATTTTTTTTAGGGTTTTGGTGAAATTTAATCTAATACATATGTCTGGGCTACTGTTTCGAGACTATTTCCAGAACTTTCGATTGAATTTTAGTCATCGTGTGTCAATTCCAACGGAGATGCTAGCACAGCTGTTACAGTAAATGCAGATTCAAAAAGACGAATCAAGAAACATGTTAGAGAACCAGGAAATAATGCGGCGAGAAGAAAAATGAGAACAAGAAAACAGACGTCAAGCAGAAAAAAGAGGAGCTAAGAAAAATATTGATGGACCAAGAAGGAATACGTCAAGATGAAAGAGAGGAATACGCCAGGAAGAGAAAGATTAAATTAAATTAAAAATAATTCTAGAACAGCAACAAGGAGTCACTCTTTCGGTCACTGAAAAAATGACAACTGATATACGAGTTGAAGAAAGGAGAAATAAATGGAGTCAAAGGGAACATTAATGAAGTAAAAGAAAAAATAAGTGAAATAAAAGGAGAAGTAGCTCGACTTTAGTTTAGCAGAAGTAGCTCGAAACAACAGTTGAAACAGAAACGAGAACAATTGATGGTGACATCTGGAACCTGGGCCTTGTCAGAACATCTGGGCTTTGTCAGGAACGACTCACCATCACACTAAAGTTTCGGTTAACTCTTATATTGAAAGACAAGGATATCTAACACATCAGACTAATGTTTCGACAGGCAGAACAAGTATTAAAAAGCACGCTATACTTAACATGTCGCTTAAAATGTTTTAAATAAAAGTTGTAGAGAATACAATCTTCTATAGTTTCACATTAGACTTGTTCCAAGGGTGTACTGGAAAAGAGATATTTTGCAAAAACAGACTTTTGGCGTCAAGTTTCCAATATGGCGGCGAAGCAAAAGAGCTGTTGGATAAATTTAGTTTCTTTATCAGGATCTCAAAATGTACTAGTGCAGTAATTTTCATCTCCTTCCGATTTTTATGCAGGTAAAATGATATATTGCCTAACCTATTATTTAATTTAAATAAATAAATATATATCAATACATATACAATAAATTTAATATCGCACCAATGCAGTGACGACAATACCAGAGAGTCTACTTTTAGTTCAGAGTATCATGCAGTGTACAGTCCATTATACATATTCTATTTGGAGTGAGGAAATGGTAACATCAGGATCGATCAGTCTTTCAGTATCGAAAAAAGAAAAGAAAAAGAAAAAGCTGTATCAAGATTATCTGCTTAAGCAGGTAATTTTAATTTTCTAATAAAAACAAGACATAATTTATACTGCCTCTTAGTACCCTCAACAATTATAGTTCCCTTCTGATAATAGTACAATCGTAATCGTATGTGTTTAAGAGTTAGCTACTCTGCATTCTTCCACAAGTGATGTCTCTACGCTGTATTTGCGTTTTGTGTAATAAAGTAAAACACAAAAGAGCTGATGCAAATAAGGAGATGATCTACCAAGTAAACCAATACCCGCTGTTTCAGTAGGGAAAGTTATTTAGTACTCAGTACGTGAATATAACTTGTTCCGATCATAAGCCAAATATACCAAATGGAAGTAACCAATTTATTCCCCTCTGCACTGTAGAAGTATATAACAATGCCACGTAATGGTCACTTATGATTACAAATTCTGTTGGTTCTGAGACCTGGTTCTGAGACTCGGTATGCTTAGTTGTGCTTTTCACAACGGTGACCAAGGTAAGTAACATATGTAAATGGTAAATAATTGGTAAATATTTCAGGTTAAGGCACTGGTTGATTAGTTTAGTAAATATTTAATTTAACCCATAATTAGGACGCCGCTGATCTCGGAAATTTAGTGAAGATCAGTTCCAACTGAATAATTTGCTTTTTGGTCACGTGGCCTATGATAATTGATAACTGATTCTAAGTTGAATATAATGGATCTAATCTAAAATTATTATATTTCCCAGATGATAGCACATATTCAGAACCAGAGGGGAATCGAGATTAGTTATTAACTTGGTTTACTATAGATATTGGTTAAAACTGATGTTGCTCAAAAGTTGATAGTATTGTTAAAAATACAGTTATAAGTTAAAAAGGATCTGTCACTCTGTTTATTGAAGATACAAAGCTGGTTGCTTTACATGGGACAGAGAGACCATATGAGTATAGGATCTTAAAAAAATACTATGACAAAATTCCACATAATAATATGAAGTACCTACCCACATTAGATAAAATTTTGTGGCCCCAATTCTTAAGATAATGGCAAAAGTGGTAAGGTAGTCGTGATGAAGAAATACGACTAATTTTACCTAAAAAGCCTGTTTTCAATATTTCCAAATGAGTATTTTCCATTCTGCATCAGGAATCAGTACTCTCGAGAATCTTCATCCAGGTGCGTCCATCAACGTTGTATTTAGTAAAGTGGACGGGGATAAGAACATTTTAAGAGAAACAACTCCATAACCACCTGCTATGAGGTTGTGTCGCTTTGCTTTACACAAATCTTAGACTAAATCTCCACCTTCTGGTCTAGCCTTGTCAGGCATCTTACCAGAATTAAAAATCGTGTGCCTAGCATCATCAATAAAATTTTTATCCCAGTCGTCCTATTCAAGGGATCACCGGATTTTGGTTCAGTTTCTTGGTAATTTCTAATAAATATTTAATACAGTTTACTACTCAATATCAAATCGTTTTAGATGATGATGGATGTATGGAAGATTATGTCTTTTTCCATTACAAAATCCATTTAATACTTTATGGTTGTTTCACTTGAGAGTAGTTTTGAAATTCTACCAGCAATTCGACAGTAATAGAGGTATATTTCCGCTTCGATCTCTTTTATAATTTATTTCTGAGCTTCAGAAGTATTGCTGTTACGTCTAAAATATTTAGCGTGATATTTATAGAATCTCATTGTACAATAATAGGTACCACGTTGAAGTATTGATCCCTGTCCGGTTTAATTTAACTGTGACTCTTCGGGGAAATTGTGTATTGCACTATAAAAGTTCTGGTATTTCCAATAATCCAAAGAGTCCACGTGAGTATATAATCGAGTTTTGTGGAAATGGGAAAAAGGCTAATGCTTATTAGCACACAATTTCATTTCAATTACCAGCTTCGATTCAGCGTTACATCTAATTGTCTCCAGATAATTAACGTGAAATAATTAACTTTAGTTTGCAATTCTCCCCCCCCCCACCAAAAAAAAACAAATGCCACAATCGATTTAAAATATGTCGTTATATTTATTAAATGAATGAGAAAATATAATTTACTAATAGTCCCCACTTCTAGGAGATGAGAAATTTCTACAACGTTATTTTTTATGGATTTTTCACAGGACGAAGGGCTCTCGAGATAGGTAGTCAAATAATAGGCCAAGCATATTAGGAAAAGGAAAGGCGTATATGCTAAAGTTTTGCCAGTCTCAGTAATTCATAGTAATTGACTTGGAAGACCTAGATGTGTATTGTTCTACGTTAAAATTTACCTGGTATAAAATAGGCTGCAAACTATAGGATTATTTAAAATGTCATACAAAAATATAAACATGAACTGAGTGTATGAATTATATTCTAACTGTTTACAGTGACAAAGATAAATATTTAAAAAATAGTTGATTGGTAGATTGCTTATACGAGATTTAAATTTATCATGAGAGGCAAGACTTTCACAAAGGCAGGGAGGTAAAAGAGTGGAAACTCGTAGTATAAAACCAAAACACCAGTGATTTTAACAACACTATTTTAACGGGACAGAGAGAAAAAAATGAATATATAAGACAGTGCCAATGTTGTTTATAAATAATGAGAACAAAAGTTGTCCTATAAGAGATCCTTGAGTGATACCAGATGTAATTTTTATATAATTAGATGTACAATTAATTATTTTAACGCATTGACTTTTGTTAGCTAAGGCATGACTTGACACACATTAAGATAAAATATTAAGATTACATAAAACATACGTTTTCTAAATATATAATCTATGAATATGGTACATTTTTCCTTGCATCAGATGAGGTAGTTCTGATCTTTTTATATGTTGTATGTGATGAAGTGGTAATGAAAAATCCAAGCTTTCCACCTCGAAAGCGTTCCGCATCATCGTTAAAACATTAAAAACCATTAAATTTTCGGACTTTTTGTCAATTTCTACCACCAAGGACCTGTGCTACAAAAAGTCACTATATATACTTTTTAAGTAGACTAAATTTGCAACAAAATCAAAACAATTTGGTCTCGGTGACCCAAGTAATTTCTAAGACACAGATAAAATATTCCAAAAAAGGGAATTTCTTTTTCAGTTTTCGTCAATGTTGACCACCTAAAGACTCATTTTACGGCAAATGTCATTATAAACTTTATTAAAGTACACTAAATTTGCAACAAACAAAACAAGACCAATTTTGTCTATGTAGACCTGATAGTTCCTGAGGTACAATTATTAAAAGTTGTTGAGGTAAGTAAGCAAATATTAGAAGGGTTTGTAAATTATAAATTCTTCTATAAAATTATGTTTTTAAAAATATTTAAAATGTATGTGTAATATGGAACACTTCATTGTTTATAATGTACAGTGCTGTGAGGGAAATTGTTATTACTCGTATTTCTTTTACATATTTGATGGACCAGGTTGGTTCGCTAAATCCACAGGCAGCTCAGGCAGCTCAGGACCTGCTCAGGCAGGTACAAAACGTCATCTGAAGGTCATCGGTGAATGGCTCATCAATGTCATCACATATCATTTCTGGTATGTTCGCGCAAGATTGGTTGTTGCAATTAGTGGCGGCTCCTCGAGGTGGGCAGGGTGGGCAGTGCCCACCCTAGGATTTAAGGTATAAATATAAAAGAAAAAACAATATTCAAATAAATTTTTCAATTATCATGTAGAATGTTCAATATGTTTTAACACAATAGCATAACAGATTTTAAGTCTTAAGTAAGATTGTAAATAAAAAGTATATTATTAATCAGTAATCACATTCCGATTTAAATTTTGCGCGTTACGCACCCGAAATAAATTAGTAATAGGTACGATCTGTTTGCCATAGCGCGAGGGAGACCTGCTAATCATCGCTATGGGCAAGCCCGTAGATGACAAGCAGGCCTGTATTAATTCACGATATACGTTCGTGGTATACGCGGCGACGATTGTGCGAGCGAAACGATAAACGTATGCCTAGGTTGTATCCACCATGAGACAGTCTCAGATGGGCTGGCCCTGGCCCGTAGGCTGTAGTACCCGCGCTGGTCGACCGTCACTTTTCTGAAGCGGCAAAGTAACGCTACTTGCTGAACTAAGTTTGTCTTAAAACTTAATAATAAATATTAAATACCTACCTCGGTTCTAGATGAAATTTTAAATCCCGTACAATTGAAGTGATACGTAATTATAATAATAAAAACTTTATTATAATTACCACTAAATTGTAGGGGATTTAAAATGTTATCTAGTATTAAAACCACCATTAAAAACAAATTAATCGAAGTACCTATTTATTATAACCTACCTATAGGTTAGGCGTGTAGGAAATAGGAAACTAATTAATTTGCATATCCTATAATACGAAAATAATATCGCCCTTTATTCTTTAGCTTTTCAGCTATGATTTTTATATAATTATGTATGTAGTAATAGCTAATCTCTAATCTAACAAGTAATAAAACTAATAAGTAACAATCAATCAAGTAGTGGGAAATATATTTTTTGATTTTTTATTAAAACAGACTTCGTAAACCGACTTGAAGAGGATTTCAGTGCAGGTGCACTTGTTTCGTGCATTATTTTGTATATTATGCTACGGGCTTGCCCATCGGCGCGGGTTTAGTGATGTAACGTCCACGATTCGCGCCCTTCAGCTCCATCCCCTAATTGGTGATTGGTGTTACAAAGTCATATGATTAAGGATTCAGAGGTCGTAATGAAACATCGGATTCTATCAATCAAAGTAGTTTTCGCCAGCTTGCAGGTCTACTTTCAAAATTGATAATAAATTCAACAATTTTTTACTGTTTTTAATGGTCTGTAGAAAACCATTAAAAATGATTTAATTGAAAGTATTAATGTAGTTGTATCCGAAGTGATTTTTTTCTGAACTCTGACCTTCCCGTTGGTTCTTGCTGTTTATTTTTGGAACGTTCTGATATACCTACGAGCTGTTCTTTTTTTCAAACACACAAACTGGTCATATCAAAAATTCAAGAAAGAGTTTATTGTTTTAAAATTCCAAAAGTAAATTGACAAACTAGAGTTAAATAAAAAATTAAAATACGGCAAGGAAAATTAAAATTCGTTGAATCGTTGATCGTAAATTCGACAAACGAAATACCTATTGGTTTATAAATAATATTTAACAATCTAATAAATATATTTTGTTTATTTTAATGTATTTATAATATCAGTAATTCGTGAATAAATATTATTTCAAAAAAGTTTGATACTTTTTCCAAAAATCATGTTTGTGAAACACTGTAATTTTTTTGTAAATGGATTTTTTTTCATTGAAATTCTGAAGTGCCAGGAAAACGCGTGACCTTGAATATTTGAAGAATTTTTAATTAATGCTTCATTAATGCTTCGCCATTAATGCTTCGCGTACCAAATTTAATATCAAGATTAAATTTTTCTGCCCTACCTGATGCTTTAGTCACGAGCCGCCACTGGTTGCAATGGTTGCAAACAGCGAAGCCTTTGGGTCCGGCTTTCCTGTTACCACAACTGCTTAACCCTTTCGTGACCTTCAACAGTATGAATAGAAAAAAATAAAGTGGTCTGAAGCAGAAATAAAATTAATACTGGCAAAAAATCTTCTTTTCACCTGGTGGCATGTTCGCCGAGTGAAATCTTGCAGCATTCGTGGTTGGAGGCAACCTGGCGTGGTTCATGTTAGACTTAGCTACCGCCCTTGTGAAGATTCACTTTTGCCTTCATACAGTGAAATGTGGAAGCTGTCTCATTTCATTTTTACTTGGTCAAAAAATGCTGAGGTTGTATGACAAGCACTAAAGGCGCGAAGGAACAGTGCCATTCCCGGTTGTGCTTGGTGCGTGAAGGAATTCGTCCAGTAGGTGATATCTGGGTTTTTCCTCTTCCACATTTTTTAAAGATAATGCTGTTTTTGTAGTTAATAAACAATTCGTCATATTTTAATCGATTTAGAAAAATCTACATAGATCAAATTGTTCTCGTTTTGTTGCAATGTACCGGGCATTCAAGTAATCCCGAAACCCACGTGACATAATCACATTGAATAACCTCAGGCACACCTCTAAATTGACCGTAAAGTCTATGATTTGACATTTCATAGGGATTTTTATTTACTTATTTACATGGTAACTTCTTAAATGCCAACTTATAGAATTTGATTCACTGGTACGCAGAAATAAACTGATCACGTGGGTTTCGGGATTAAATGAGAGCCCGGTATATGATGCCTTTTGCCGTAAAATGGGTCCTTAGTGGTCAACATTGACGAAAATACAACTAAAATTTCCTAAGAAAGTTATTTTCCTAAGAAAATTTTGTAAATCGTTCAACAGCTGTATATTAGACACTATTTGGTGCATCGATACCAAATTGTCGTCATTTTGTTGAAAATTTAGTCTACTTAAAAATAGTATATAATGAATTTTGCCGTAACACAGGTCCTTGGTGGTAAAAATTTTGAAAAACGGATTTTTTTATGGTTTTTTAAATATTTAACAATAATCCGTAGGGCTTCCGGGTGGAAAAATTGGATTTGTCATTACCACTTCATTCATACAATATATAATAAAATCAGAACTACCTCATTTAATGCAAGGCAACACCCCTTGCTTTGTATGATTTCCATGTACTAATAACGTGGGATGACGCCCCTTATCAAAAGCTTTAGAGAAATCCGTATACATGGCATCAACTTACTTATCCGTAACTTCAGAGATAGGTACATTGCGCAAACGGCATACGATTGGTAATACCTGAAAATGTGAATATGAAACTCAATTAATTTCGCATAAAAGTCTCTAACGTCATTCCTGCACATGCATCATCGAAATAGGTCTGTAATCTGATCATTATCTGTAATCATTATTTTTAAGTAGATTTGTTTGTAAACAGTTTCTCCTAGTACATTTTGGTTACAAAACAGTAACTTAGTTTCTTGATACTTTTCTCGATAATAAATAGGGTATCAATTAATTAAAATTATATTCTGTGACTTACCGGACTGTAATTAAGGGGAGCTCTGCTGACTGCAATGGCTGGAAAGCTAGACGGCTGGGGGCTAGCGGCCTGCACATAACCCACGCTGTCGCCTGCGCTACTGTTGTACATGTCTATAGTGGGACCCGGAGAATTCGCAGCTGGAAAGCCCCCACGAGTGTTGGCACCGTGAGGGGACGCAGGCGGCCCGAAGCCCTGTGCCGCCGCCGCCGCTGCCTGGTAGTTGTTCATGACTGCAAAGGAAACCGAGAAGTGGGGTTGGGCAGTGCTCTGGTCGGCTCCTGAAGGCTGCTGAGTCCAGCTGGCACCTGAAGACCCTGCATGAGAATAATATACTCTCCTGGAGCCGACCGAAGCCGTTCACTATGCTATTACTATACGTAGAAGGTATTTCGAGGAAAGCGGCTACTCTACAGGCATTCACACAACTAATATACAACAATTAAATGCACTAATAATTAAATTCGTCTTTACGAAAGTAGAATCGTAAATCAAGTATTTCCTAAATGCTAGTATTTCCTACTAATATATGTATTTAGGAAATAAAAAGTATTTCCTAAATGCTATTTATATGCTTTTTTTAATTTTAAGCTCAAGATGTAATAACTTATTAGGTGTGATGTTCGTTCAGACCAAGCGCGTACATAGCCCGGTATTAAAACAGGCCCGTATCCAGACTAAATCGTAAAGGGGCTCCTCTGCCCCTCATCTAGCTACGGGCCTGTATTAAAACTGTGAAAATTGTTGTTAATGAAGTTATCGCTCCTGTTATCTGGAATTAGCCACTGGAGTTGGAAGTAGCCTTCAATATTATTTCATTACAAATAATCATTACTAGTCATCTATTAACATTTAATAGCTATTTATGTAACCAGTTGGGAAAAGTGTGTAACGAGCAGATTTCTACGGAACGAGGGCTAGCGAGTATGTAATGAACTTGTACGACTATGTGATGAACTTTACACAACCAGTTGCGTAGTATTTTACTGGTTGTGAAAAGTAAGACGTTTCCTAACGTCAAAGGATTTTGAAAAGTCTCACTTTACATGTCAAAATTAGAAAAATATAATTTTATTTTTAATTATAATATAAATTTAAAATAATTTTAATATAATTCCATTTTCTAGGAGGAAGATGATTGTTAACTTCAGCAAATGCCATGAAATTTATTTGTACGATTGAAAAAAATATATTTTTTGGCTCCGATTGAGAAAAAAAATTTCATTAAAAATTTTGTAACTTTTACACAAATTTTTTTTGTATTGTTTAAACAATATAAATACTTGAGGAATATAGCTATAAATCTGCAATGTTTCTGATTTTGAATAATTGAATATAACAAACATTTTAAAAAAATCAACAAAATAAAATCTGTTTTTCCGTTGTTTGTTTATGTGTTATTTGGATATGATTTTCCGCTTCATTGACTCGACTATATGGATGTTATTTAGTTTTAAAAATTTAATTAGGGATTTACGATTAGAGTTAACATTAAAGGTAGTTTTTAATAAATATATTGCCACAACCAACTCTCAAAATCATTAATTCTGACTTAATCAACTCTTAAACGGTTGTCACTTATTTCTTAATAATGGTCTCATTTTCTTAAAAAAATTTTCGCCAACGGTTGCATCGGCTTTGCTAATCGACAAGTAACCTCGCTGAAATCATCTTAGCTTATCATCTTAGTTGAATAGAAAAAACGCACATTTTTCGCACCGAACAACAAATAGATTCTACCGACTCGACTGCGCCATTAACATACTTGGTTGCCTATTTCTAGTTTTTTAAAAAACAAGAATTATTCCCAAAATCGAAATATTTCGATTAATTATGTGCGTAATTGCAATGACAATGACATCAAAACTGAAGCTTAAAGCGCACTTAAGACCATACATATAATTACTCAGCGTTACACTATTACGATAGGCACATAATTATTGATAATAATTGTTGTAATATAATGTTTTAATTAATATAGTATTTTCCACTGAGTGTCAGATACAACTCACGTAATTGGTCATCTAATAATTATAAGCTATTAAATTGTTATTATTGATTAAGGAATAATATTGTCGGTAAATTTTATTGCAGTGAACTACATTATGTTATATAATCTGGTTTAATTAATTTAAATATTTGTGTATAACTTCGCAGACTGCACGCGATCTTTGTATATGCTCAGACACGCTTGCTGTTAGAAGGATTAGATTATCGACATGCCCCAGCTATGCATATAAGATATTGCTTGTCTAAGACACATTGTAGGCTGATAATTACAAAATTGATGGATAATACTAGCGCTGCAACTTCAAAAATAAATTTTGATTTAATTAAAATCTATGTTATGCATATTTTAAACTACTGGTAAATTATAAAATTCGCAATATTTTATAGCTAATCTAACGAAAAGTAGCAAATCGATTGAACATAAGAAATTTTCGTTGCTCAATCTCTTAAGAGCGGAAGTGAATTTAGCAAACATTTTGCTAATTTAAAAAAACGTACAAGGTTTCACGTCTGCGCTTAATCCATACTTCTCCTAAGGTTTATATGAGGGTAGAAATGTTCTATAAAATTTTGTGAAAATCTAAAGTATATACGCAATAGGAAAACCTATTGCGTAACTTTAAAAATCTTTGCTTGTGATAATAGGCAAGTCTAATTATGATTTATCAAGGAATTAATTTCCAGTAAGCTGGAACTCCTTTTAATACCTTCATTTGATACTTTTGTAATCTGAATCCTCCCAGGAGGTGAGCATAACTTTTGGGAACCAAAAAACCGCGAAATTTTTGCACTATTTTTTTCAGTTTTTGCTTCTAACTGGAAAACGGTTTATCGGACGGAAAATGTCATTCTATATTATATTATTCCCCATTCTATATTACAGAGGGTTAAAGTCTGTGTTGAACTTTAAAACTTCAAATTTGGTTCAGTGGCATAGCTGAAATCAAATGTTAGAAACCGGGAAAATTTTTCATTTCGGTGTAAACTTACATTTTACGACAATCCAGGACCACATATCTTTGAAACAGATACTCCTATTGAAAAAACCCATACAATAAAAGTTGTAGAGAATAAAATTTTACGTTACACAGACATCACAATTTTCAAATTTACTCATTTTGAGAGGAAATCCAAATTCAAAATTGTTTTTTTTTCCTGTTGCACATTCCTAAGTTTTTCCTAAGTTGCAATTATCAGTTGTGTGGCCTAAATTTAATGCATTGTAAGGGTGAAGAACATTTCAACAAGTTCATTCTACTCAAGCTCCGACAATTTCTCATAGAATTGTTCCATAATGCTCATGAGCGCTGGTTGGACCAGGCGTTGTGAAAAATTTGGAGCTGACAATACAGTTCTTACACGTGCCCGGTGAACTAAAATATGACCCCTGACAGCTCTCGAATATGCGTGCCCCGTCAGCATATTTTCTGTAGAGTGTCTTGCGTAAATGGTGCTTAAGGACATCCTGCAGCGCACTACCGTCCATTATGTGTCCAATAACACCTATAAAAGACATTAGTAGGTGGAAGCCACCTATTATAGGCGCACGTTCACCTTTATCTCTCGCTTTATAATACAGAGGCTGTTGAAACGTCACAAAGAAGCACATTTTTGTGATACACATTTTTGTGTATCACCTCTCTGTTGAACTAAATTAAGGAGAACAAAGTGTATATATATATATATATATATATATATATATATATATATATATATATATATATATATATATATATATATATATATATATATATATATATATAGCGTTAGGGTTTCCTGGAGGTGCATTAAGGAATGAAGGCGCATTGATGATCAGAGGTACTCTTCTCCTTTAGTCCATTTGACCCTGGGACATCCAGGCCCTCTTCAATGTTGAATGGCATGAAATTTTCCGTACGGCGCATTGCTTTACAGCCACAAGCAAAAACTTAGAAAAAGTGAAAAACATTTCGCGGTTTTTTGGCTCCCAAGTTATGCT
Source organism: Tetropium fuscum (assembly GCA_964058915.1). Classification (NCBI taxonomy): domain Eukaryota; kingdom Metazoa; phylum Arthropoda; class Insecta; order Coleoptera; family Cerambycidae; genus Tetropium; species Tetropium fuscum. Next base: position 54,666 of record CAXKVY010003453.1, on the reverse strand, counting down.
CACCTCATGGGATGGTGCAAACTCAGATTACTCTCATTTAGTTAGTGCTTTCAGCTTAGTGGAAATTATTTCCTTAAAACACTTTTTTGGATATAATTTAACTGGCCTGTAAATAATTTCTTGTATACTATTAATTTTGTACTTAAATGATTATCACAATTTATAAAATGTAGCCAATGTAGAATCCATCTGATTTTACAGATGTAGATAACTAACTATAAACATGAGCGCTTTCAACTGATATATTGATTTTATTGAAATATAATATGCTTCCCAAGTAATTCAATGAGGCGGGAACAAATGTATGTGTTGGATTTTCAGTCAGGCTTCCTTCGCGGAAATCAACACCTCCTGCTGAAAGTATATGTTATGCAAGTCTACGACCTGATGTGATTCATGTAACACGCCTCCACCAACTTAATCTCTGCCTATGTACTCATAATTTGACAATTCATAGTTTTTCATACAACTCTCTTCATTACTTTTGTATAAATAAAAATTTCTTAGTAGTTTGTTCATTTGGAACTCATGTTTCACATCCATATAGTATAGCTGGTTAGATTGTTAACTTCGTTGCTTGTCAAATATTTCTAGATTATCACTGCCGTGTGTTAACACTACTGAATTTTGCTTTTCTCTCTAGTCTTGATTTCCAGAATGTACATAACAAGAATGAAGTTCGGTATTATTCTAACATGCATCTAGGTCTTGTCTCAAGAAGAATTAGAGTCTGGAGAGGACCTGGTCGACAGGAGAGACTCAGACACGTAGAGGATGTTTGTCCATATGGTGGTCTACAAGTTATGATGTGGGCTGGAATAACTTTTCATCATCGAACTGTTTCCATTTTTGTGGACGGCACTTACATCACATACTGCGACAATGGGTAAGAGATTGGTTTGATAATGAGGATATTACCCTTCCACCGTGGCCAGCACAGTCGCCAGACCTAGTGCTGTTACCGCATGGTCAGCAGGGATTGTGTACGATATAGTAGAAATTCGCTAGATTTAGGGAAATTCTGCAACACTGCACCCCACGATATGACAACATCGCATCTAGGGTTGCTGAGAACACCTCCCAAGGGGTGAAGTCTCAACCATATAGGACTTCAAATAACGGAGATACGTCCCCTGACCCCATTTAGAATAGTCGCGGTATAAGGACATTTGGACTAAACTGCTATAGACATCGCGAGAACTTTTTCATGTGCCCTGTATCTAATCTGGAATGGGAATAATCGGGACGCTTCTAGAAACCTTGAAAATAGTATATAAGGGTAAGCCGTGGCAGATCAGTTTTAGCTTAGATGTTCTTAGTGACAAGACACAGTAACAAGCCACCAAAAATTGTTCAGTTTGCGATAGTGTATTCAGTGGTAGTTTCTTATTATAAATAGCCGTATATTGTTGTGTCTGGTATTTAATAAAGTGTATTTGGATTCTGGACAAAACCATTTATTTTTACGAACCCAATGCCGTAACAATATTTCATTAAAAACTATTTCTTAAAAACTTAAAAACTATTTCTCTTCTGTTATTTACCTTGATAGATCCATATAACATGTAAACCAAATTAAAGAAAATCACGTAGTCGGATATGGCATATTGCTAACTTTATCTATGTTGTGCAAAATAAAAATAGCTTAATAAGGAAGGTATTTATAAAAATGGGATTTTTAGCTTGATTTTTTTCAGTTTCATTTTGGTATCAGGTAAAAGGAAACTGGATGCTTTTAAATAATTTACAACAGCTATACAATGCTATTCACTGATGAGTTTTTCTTACATATTCTTTTTGTTAAACTATATACATGCTGAGGATCTAATGTGCACGTGTGATAAGTACTACGTACTCACCACAAGTGTACGATACTTTATCGACATATATACACAAAGGTGCCCTGATTAATGTTCATTGTCGTTGTTATTGTTACTGGAAACAACCTGCAGCGAAAAAGTAACTATACTATATGAAACTATTTACATACATTCGCTAACATAGATAACTTATAATAATAACCACGGAAAATTACCATTCATGCCAAAAAATACAAGTTACATACACTTTACATAAAAATACACTTCGACCAAAATAAACACAAACTTGGAACTGTTAAAGCTCTTATATGATCAAGTATAAGTAACTTAGCATTTGCTACTACAAGAGATTAGAGGTGAAAGGGTTTATATTTATTTAACTTAAAATAGCACGTCCAACTTTGTGTCTAGGTTTGTATGCTGGACGAATCTGGAGGAATGTCAAACGTGCAAAACAATTAGCAAAAATTACCTGACAAAGCCTGAGTCAACAGTGGGGTGTTATTATTGGGTGTCAGTTGGCCGTTGGTTAGATCCACTGAAAACACAGAGCACTAGATTAGAGACATGGAAAAGACGGAAACAAGGAATATTTGTATTCGTGTAAGAGACTGTGTTTATAAAATTTTGTGAACGCTAATCGATATCAGCTTCGGATTTGACAAATGAAATACATATCTTCAACAGTACAAATATACATAGTGTCATTTATATTATTGTATAAACGATATTTATATTTACGTTACATTATACATTATGATAATTATGTAAATGTATATAATAAATTGCACTACATTTAATATTAAGTATTTAAACATTGCCACAACCATAATATGGGAGCTCATTTATTATACATGGTTATCAGAAAGAATGAAAGAATGGAACCAGTGTATACAATGTGGCCAAAAATCTGGAACACATGAAATATCTCGCGAAGCTGACACGTCGATTTTGATTTTAACGCTGAGCTGGAAAAATAATTATATTTTTTTTAATGACCTCCCATTTTTTAATCTTTAGTTTGAAAGAGCACCTTTTTCTGAATACTATAGCATAGGAAAGTATTAGGTCGCAAAAAAAAAATCAAGATAAATGCAATCGAAATTTCGAAATATAAAAAAAATGTATTTATTAATGTAAATTATAAAATTAAATAAAACAGATATATTTGTTAAGAAGTTGTTGAAATTATCCATTTGCTGTTTGACAATGAACTACATACAAAACGAATTTATTTTGGACGTTATTAATTACCTCTACTCCAATATTTAGTATTTCTTTATCCAGTAGCTTTTTGTCCAATATTTAGTATAAGTATCTAGTATTTAGCCGAATTCGTTCTTTTAAATGATCTATGTTCTCTGGTCTGTTAGTATAAACTTTGCTTTTTAAGTAACCTTATAAGAAAAAAATCAAGTGAGGTACGGCCTAGAGAGCGAGGAGGCCACTCTATAGAGCCACGTCGACCTATTAATCGTTGAGGAAAAATATTATTTAAGTAAGTACGAATAAGATATCTTTGCAGATTCCACTCTTCGAGTTCTCGAGTTAAAATAATTTTATAATGGTGAAATCCATTTCTATGGAAAACATTGAGCACGGTAGAATGACTTAAATTCATATCTGAACCAACCTGACGGAACGTGGAATGTGGGAGCAGCAAAAAATATTCGAGATAAATGTAATCGAAATTTTGAAATATAAAAACATCGTATTTATTAATTTAATTATAAAATTTAATAAAACGAAAATATTAGCTAAGGGGGCATTACAAATTTTGTTTCTACAGGCATTATATACTATGCAGAAACTCAAAGCATGGTAAATCCTAATAATTGTGCCCGGTTTCATAAACGATAACTAATTTTTAACAGAAGATTTTTGAGTTTGCTTACTTTATAAAACCTAACTTTGGCGTCAACAAAAAAATATATAATTATTAAAACCACTGCCAAGTCATTTATATTAAGATGATATTTGAAACTTAAAATTTAAATTAACAAAAGAAAATCGTGTTTAATCTTATTGTTAGTTAACCATTGTTAAATATTTTATGAAACCGGGCATAGTGTTTCATTTGATAATAAAACAAATAGAAACATTGACTAAGTAGGCGTTAAAACTATTTTTGTTTTTAACTGTCATGTCAAAGTTTGACATTATAACACAATTAAGGCACAATAACTGGGAACTTGTGATATTTGGCTCTCACAGTGTTTTTATTTTTATTTTGTGTATTCTTAACGTATTGTTAATAAAGCTATTATAATGAACCTTTCGGAAGAATATCGTATTTAAATTCTTAAGATGGTTAGTTACGGAGATAGGCCAAGAACCATAGCGGAAGTATGTGCACTATTTAATAGCACCCATCAAGATCAACCAATAGTGCAATCCACTGTTAGTAAAATTATATCTAAATACAGACAACGTGGACCTGTTCGCAATTTACCTAGAACTGGCCGCAAAAGAATAAAGGAAGATGCACAACTTGATATTTTACTATGAATGCGTGATAACCTACATTCTGCTTCTCGTCAGGTTTATTCAGATATGAATTTGTGTCATTCTACTGTGCTCTATGTTTTGCATAGAATGGATTTCACCTTATAACGTTATTATAACTCAAGAACTCTCACTCGTACTTACATAAATAATATGTTCCCTCAACGATGGATAGGTCAATGTGGCTCTATAGAGTGACTTCCTCGCTCTCCAGATCTTAACCCACTTGATTTTTTATGGGGTACTTAATCGGAAAAGTTTACAGACCAGAAAACATTTACGATTTAAAACAACGACGATTTAAAAGAACGAATTACGCAACTAAATATTGGACCAGAAATATCCAATAACGGTCAAAATGAATTCGTTTTGAGCTAGCTCACTGCCAATTGAAAGTAAATCACCAACAATTGAAAGTACTTCTTAGTCAACATATCTGTTTTATTTAGTTTTGCAATTTAAATTAATAAATACGTTTTTTTATATTTTGAAATTACGATTGAATTTATTTCGAATTTTTATTTCAACCTAATATTTTTTTTATGCTACGGCATTCAGAAAAAGCTGCTCTTTCAAACTAAAGATTAAAAAATAGGGGTAGCCTTTAAAAAAATATATAATTATTTTGCCCGCTCAGCGTTACGCCACGGAACAATTTATAAAACTCTTTGAAAACATGGCAAATTAAAATTAAAAAACGACGTGTCTGAGCATTTTTGCAAAATTACACTATTTCGGGAGATATTTCATGTGTTCCAGGCTTTTTGTCCACACAAAGTTATGATAATGAATTATAGATAATATATAATATAATAGTACAATAGTATAATATAATAGAGATATATATGATAATGATATGGTAATGATAAAATAAGGTATCATGAATGTCGACACCGCCGTGAATAATACAATGTAGTGGCAATAAATATTTATTATTTAGTATCAGCCGAAACACCGAGATGGTTCCATACTTTTTAGTAACCATGTATAATATTATTAACCATGTATAATATTATTGTATAATTTTACACAAACGGTTGCAACGGTCTCTTTAAAACTATATAGAAATGAGAAAGTTAAATGTAAGCGGGGTTCTATCTAACTCATACGTGTTTTTAAAGTTTCATGTCAAATCCAACAAATCGATGGTCGTCTACTTTAATCTCCGGAAAAACTTTCTTGAATTAAACTTTGGTAATAAAAATGCAAGTCAAAGGAAATTGCGGCACATATGAGGTTTATATTGAGACGTGTGATGGATGAAGAAAATATGTGGGACAGAATGAAAAAACTGTCTTCGGAGTTTACCGTATCGACACGAACTTTTTTCAGTTTTCCATCTATCATAACTGGACAAGATTTAATATACAAAATGTCTACATATTGACTTTCGCAAAGGCATGTCTCACATTTTTTACCAGAACGGCCAAATAAATCATATGTAGGACGACCTACGACTCGCGCTGATTTTTTAAAGAAATAAATGTAAAGTGTTATGTGGAGGGTTGTAAAATATTAGAAGTAAACAGAGAAGTTGACTAAGATAAATTCTATTATTGCTATAGAGACAAATCTCTTCTAGAGAAAAAATACTATTGGATTAATGCACCAAGTTATTCATACGCAACAAGCACTGTAATCAATATTCTACAATATGACATTAACAAAATTATTATATACTTTATATGGGTTAGGATTATAATAAGTGATAAATTAGATGAAATAATCGACTCCTCCATTAGTATTTTTCCTGCTTCTACACACTGACTAACTCTATCACACAGTTCTGCCAACGTCGGTTAATATTTCTATATAGAATTCTAAGCTTCAGCTTTGTCTATGTAAGAAATTATTCTTACATCTACATCTATTAACCTCCTAGGTTTCTACCCACTATGAAAACTGTCTATTCTATGTTTGTTATTACAATATTATTTTAATAGCTAGGATAGTCAATGCGTTAGTAGTAACACATTTGCTATAAACATATTTATGAAACTACTACACCTAAATATTCTTGTTAATATTTTCACTACACTTCTCTACTACTATCTGTTCTATGGTTAAACATCGATATAATAAAAAGGTCTATTTAATAAAAAGGTCTATTTTTAAATTATCACATGACTGCTATATCACTGCACTAAAAATTAGTAGAATTACTCGCCCCTCATTTGAGATGTAGGAATGTTCCAAAATGGCGTCCGCTTCATCATATCTCACACACTGTGTAACACTCTATTGTGCTATTGTAACCTATTCTTGTCTCACAAATATTGATTTGCGATAAATATTACACTTGGACCTATTTTTCTAAATTATATACTGGGTAATCATTCTACTTTGTTACTTTTATATAATTCGACACGACCAAATTTATGAATAAGAAAGTTATGAATTCGTTGCGATTATTATACTCCGCGCCTGACCTCTTTAATCAGCAGCTGGGGGTGACTGAGAACTATTAGACGTAAATATTTTCCTTACTTTTGTTTTCTCAGAAGTCACAAAGTTAGCCACAAAGCCAAAAATTCGTGATGAGGGACACCAAAATTCCCGAGATACCGATTTTGGGTTGATTCTTACCACAAAAAAAATTCCGCCATATTGGACCAGCCACCTTGAATATTTATTTTGACAAAAAAATCGTGACCAGCGACCCAAAAATTCCAGATTCTAAGTCGATTTGGACCATAAATAGCAAATATGTCCGCCATTTTGAATATTCATTTTGCCAAAAAAAAAACTTGATTTGTTTCCTCAAAAACCCCGAAGTGGAGATTTTGAATAGTTTCGGACCATAAAGGCAATATTCATCAGCAATTATGAAAATTCATCAGTTTTGTAGCAACGTTATAGACAAAACCGGCATCGGAATATGAAATGTCTGAAAATGTATTATAAAAATAAAAACTGACCAATTAAAAAAAAAATAAGATAAAATAAAATTAAAAAGTGCAGTATTAGCAGGCATCGAACTTGGCCCTTTCGCTCGTAGGTCTACTTACATACAGACGGCGCTAAATTGACTGATTTCAATACTTAATGAATCATTTGAGGGTATCAAATACGTGGGGTTATAGCTTTCAATGGCCGTACAGCAGCTATTTAATATTTGATTTTTATGAAATTCTAGTATGTGCTACGGGGCCGGGGCCATCTCAATGTAATAGAAAAGTTTCAGAACTGCAAAAAAATTGCAGAAATTTTTTTTTGGGACGCCACTGTGGTGAAATTTATTATTGGATTCCGCTCAAAAATAATAGGGTTTTTCCTTTACCCGGAAACTATTGTTTGTGCCAAATGTCACGTTGTTTGAGCATTTCGTTCTTGAAATAGCCTGTTAATAAAAAACGTAGCTTCTGGACGGACAGACGGACGGACGGACATTTTGAAAGTTGCTAAAATAGGTGTTTTCACGTTGGAGCGATAGGAAGTGAGATAACAAAATCTGCGACCTTTGACAAAATATATCTCTATACCAAGCTCCAGTGCGTCGGTGGCGTAACTTTCAGGCGTATATTGATACATCATAATAAGCAGTTTAAAAAACCGGGTAGGTCGATTTTTGGAAGTTTGCATGATTTTCAAGCTAATTGTCCTGGACTGTAAGTATTTAATAGGCTAAGAATATTTATGTTGCTCATATAAAAAAACGCCACTGGTTATTAATTAATAACAATTACTTCAGGCACGAATTTATGTTTTCATGGCGAACCATATAAGAACTCCGTATCGTCTGGGCGTTCAAGGTATAAAAATCGAGCGGGCTCTCTGATCCTGAATTTTGTGTCTACAACTTTTTAAAACCATATTACTGGTGACACGTACGTAAAAAAAAACCATAAAATTTGAGATTTTTCAGGAAATGGCTATTTTGACAAGTTTTGCAATTTCGGATTGCCTGGCGAACTCCAAAATGAGATCCGCCATGTCGATTTATATATATATATATATATATATATATATATATATATATATATATATATATATATATATATATATATATACAGGGTGAGTCAGTTTTTTGTAGACAAACTTTACCAGGGGATAGAACGCACGTTTTTAAAAAGAAAAGTGCCTATAAAGAAATTTAATTTTTTTTTACATTAATGTGTAATATTTTCTGAACGGAATGATATATTCACTAAATATTTTACACATATCTTAAGCTGCATAGGATCAACATGTTGAATTATTCCTGTCGAAAATACTATAGTGGATGTTACTTTTTTCGGGTACTTCGACTATTCTGCATAATAGAACTTTTTTTTCGTACGCCACTGACATTATCTGATACATATTTCTAAAATAACGGCCCCTTAGTAACAATTTTGATCTCTTGTAATTTTGCTCTAACTATGACAGTTTTCGAGATATTGGCCGTTGTTTCTCTGACAGTGTAATGTCGTTATTATAATTTTTTTTTCTCGAATTTTCTTTATGACTTATAAACGAACGCTTAGATTTTTTTATGTTTGGGGGATAATGCCTATTAATTAAGGCGCATAAAACAAGCGGTAAGAATGTTCAAAAACTTGCACAGTGGCGGAGTGGAAGGGGTGCTCCACCCCTTTCGTAAACAGAACTTCTACGCCAAAGACTATTTCAAAAAAACTGTTATTTTCATTATCTACATACAGTTTAACAAAAATAATGTCCCTTCTTCTGTTTCGAAATTCCTGTGCGTTTCCTAGTTATTTTGATTTTTAGTGTTTGATGTGGTACTAAATTAAGTAATTTATTTATTAGCAATAATAATTATCGGCTAAATATTTAATTCTTTCAACGAAACCTACCTAAATATGGTTTGTTAAGGATTCTAAAAAGCCGAAATCTCTTTATCTCTTTCCAAGTAATTACAATTACAAAAAAAAACATTAGATGAGCATGGATGTTAATGTTTATGGAGATATAAACATTTTTGAATTTATAGCAATATTTAATTAACAATAATAATTGTGGAATAAATAACAATTGTTAGCAATAATGATTTATAAATAACAATTACAAGAATTAATAACAATAACACTAGTACCTACATACATAAAATTAGATACTTTGTTCAAAATGTAAACCGTTCTTCTCAATACACATTTCACTGCGACGTATCATAGAACGTCTTAAGTTAACTAAATGATGCACCCTTATTTCATTGCAAGCATCTCTAATGCGATTTTGAAGTTCCTCAAGTGTATTAATCGGAGTGGTATACACTATTTCCTTAATGAATCCCCACACAAAAAAGTCAAGTGGTGTTAAATCGGGGGATCTGGGAGGCCACGCCACTGGACCTCCACGACCTATCCACCTCCCTGGATAGTTATTGTTTAGCCAATTTCTTACATTTCTGCCATAATGGGCCGGGCACCCATCAGGTTGAATCCAAGACTGTCTTCTTAAATTCAAAGGAATGACTTCCCATATATTACCATGGTGTTCTTCTAAAAATTGTAGGAAATTTTCTGAATTTACACATTGTGGCAAGAAATAAGGTCCAAACACGTGGTTGCCGTAAATTCCAATCCAGACATTTGTACTAAATTCATGTTGAAAACTTCGTGGTCGAATGGCATGTGGGTTTTCATGTGCCCATACATGCAGATTGTGAAAATTTACTATACCACGACGAGTAAAACAAGATTCATCAGTCCACAGTATATTGGATAAGAAATCCCTATTATTTTGAATGGAGTTAAGAACCCACCTACAATAAGTAAGTCTTCGTTCAGCGTCACCTGGACATAAACCTTGAACAGGTTGAAAATGATATGGGCGTCTGTGATCCCGTTTTAAAACCCGGGAAATTTTACTTTGGGAAATACCAAGAGCAATAGCAGCACGTCGAGTACTTGTCGTTGGGTTCCTATTAAATTCCCGCAATATACGGTTTCTATCTCGTCCACGGTTGTTCTGTCGGCCCCCGGGTACATTTTTCAAACCCTGGTTAACAAATCGACGGTGGATACTCACAAAAACGGAATGATGAGGTTGTCGTCTATTTTGAAATCTTCTTCGATACTCCCTAGCTGCGTATCTTGAATTCCCATTTGCAAACCCATAAATAAAATGAATGTCGGCTTGTTCGCTATTTGTAAATGTAAACGGCATGTTACACTAATTAAAATCTGGCAAATCACATAAAATAACTTTTTAATCTTAAAAATAATAATTAATAACAGTGAAAATATTCAAGATGAAGCAAAATTGTTTGTAGATAAACTTGTAATACGTCAAACTGTCGTTTCAAAATATGACATAATGCTTACTTGTTTTCCAAGGAGTATAATATTTTGTTGCAATTATTACGTACAGTTACAAATACGCCAGTTTTAAATGGAAATTATTTAGCAAACAACAACAAAAATTGAAACAGAAATTGGTACATGCACAAGTTTAATAAAACTTAAAGGAAATTTTTAAGACTTTTGGCAACTGCACAATAATCTATTGTATTGTAAGTACATTTGTAATTTAACAGATTTCAACATATAAAAGTATTGTATTTGAGTAAGGCTTGATATAACAAATATTTATTTTGACTACATTGGAAAAAGATAAAGAATAAGAGATTTCGGCTTTTTAGAATCCTTAACACACCATATTTAGGTAGGTTTCGTTGAAAGAATTAAATATTTAGCCGATAATTATTATTGCTAATAAATAAATTACTTAATTTAGTACCACATCAAACACTAAAAATCAAAATAATTAGGAACCGCACAGGAATTTCGAAACAGAAGAAGGGACATTATTTTTGTTAAACTGTATGTAGATAATGAAAATAAGAGTTTTTTTTAAATAGTCTTTGGCGTAGATGTTCTGTTTACGAAAGGGGTGGAGCACCCCTTCCACCCCGCCACTGTGCAAGTTTTTGAACATTCTTACCGCTTGTTTTATGCGCCTTAATTAATAGGCATTATCCCCCAAACATGAAAAAATCTAAGCGTTCGTTTATAAGTCATAAAGAAAATTCGAGAAAAAAAATATAATAACGACATTACACTGTCAGAGAAACAACGGCAAATATCTCTAAAACTGTCGTAGTTAGAGCAAAATTACAAGAGATCAAAATTGTTACTAAGGGGCCGTTATTTTAGAAATATGTATAAGATAATGTCAGTGGCGTACGAAAAAAAAGTTCTATTATGCAGAATAGTAGAAGTACCCGAAAAAAGTAACATCCACTATAGTATTTTCGACAGGAACAATACAACATGTTGATCTTATGCAGGTTAAGATATGTGTAAAATATTTAGTGAATATATCATTCCGTTCAGAAAATATTACACATTAATGTAAAAAAAAATTAAATTTTAACACCCTGTATCTTCCTTAGGAAGCTAGATCGGCCATATCTTTATAGGCACTTTTCTTTTTAAAAACGTGCGTTCTATCCCCTGTTAAAGTTTGTCTACAAAAAACTGACTCACCCTGTATATATATATATATATATATATATATATATATATATATATATATATATATATATATATATATATATATATATATATATATATATATATATATATATATATATATATATATATATATATATATATATATATATATATATATATATATATATATATATATATATATATATATATATATATATATATATATATATCTTAAACGTAGACCTAGAAGATCATATCAGACAATTATATGTATGTAGAGTGTAGAGACAATAATAGAAATGATATTCTTAATGCAGTGAGAAGCAAGCGGCTGTAACATATTTCATACATTTCAATATAGGTATAAGGCTGCACTTCACTGTGAACTCAAATAACATCTTGCGAGAGCATGATTTTTCGTCACCGAACGTTTGCTGGAATGCTAAAGGAATATTAAGTCCTGTTCTGTTCAAATTGCAAATCTGTCCTCGTATTAATCACCTCGTATTTGTGCTCGACAATAAAATTGCCAATTAATTTCAGGATTTATTCACGGCGCACAATCGCGCCAACTATTACTCATGCCAAAGGGGTTACATTGTCTTCTGCTAATTGAGACGATCAGTTTGCGTCATTTAGCTATTTTAATTATACCGGTAATTCATTAAATGCTATAACTGCGCCTATAACTCGAACCAATTTTCTGAATAATTACCATCTCCCTACACCACATGGTAGTGCGGAAAACTTCTCGATGTGGTTGATTAATTTCCGATACTTTAGACACCACACGGTAACGCTGTCGTATGTATATCTACATTACAATTTATCACTTCCGCAGTGTCATGCCCTAGGCAAAACTAATCTCATAAATTAATTAATTAATATCATTTTTTGGACGTTTATCGTAAACGGCGTAGAAACATACCGGCACATACGGGTATTTTGATTACTAAGACAGGTAGTACAGGTAAAAAAAATCTATCTGTCCAAGTTGAGTAGCTACGGAAGAATAGGCTACCCTTTCTCCGTCACTCCTTGTAATAACGGATCAGTAACATCAGCCGAAATTCGGACGTGTTTCTCAGTACACGTTAATTCATGGTGACGAAGTCAAAATTTCGCAAACCATTTGTTACAATAATATACCTATACTACAGTTTAGATTTTAAGTGTACATTAACCGCAGATATTTATTTCATTTACAGTAGGTAAGCTCGGTAAGCCAGTCGCGTTTAAAAATACGAATGACGCCACACTTTTCCGAGCAAAGACGCTGTCCCACAAAGGTCTAAAACCGCCTTACCACCAATTCGCTGAACTTCTGCGCCGGAGCTCCCACTACGGCAGCCCCACTTAAACACTGCGGACATTAGGAAACACCTAGCAGTTTTAGACTTGAATAAAATTTAGTTAACAACGATCAGTGTTGTATCGACTAGTAGTGGTGAGACAGTGGCAGTTTAAGTAAAAGTGACATTAATTAGTGTAGGGACCCAGAAAATAACTACAAAGATTTGTCTAGGAAACAAAAATCTCCCCGTTACGGAACCTTATATTAACCGCTCCATTGCTATAAATACTTCTGTTCATTGCATATAACCTCTGCCTGCTTTAAACGTTTTTTTTGCATTCCTCCGTAAATATAACCGAATATGAACAAACTAAGATAAGAATATATGCAGTTAAAGATATAGATAAATGTACATAGCTAGATATTAGAACCTATTGACCTTGAGAATAAGAAAACAATCACACAATATAGGAAATGCCAGCAATGGGGTAATTCAAATAATAAATGCAATAAACATACAAAACGATGATGATGATGAAGTGAATGGCAAAAATCTCGCGAACTACCTGCAAATTGTGCAAATTGCCATAAGGACCATTCCGCAAACTATACCCAATGTGAAGTCTGCCTTAGAAAATTAGCTGCGATGAAGTCAAGAACAGAGGAGAAAACAAATGCACCACAATTAATTCCGGCCCCAATACCTACAGTCAATGCTTGGGAAAATCACCGGCCAATAGGAGCCCAGCAGAGGACTACGTCCACCCACAACCAGAACAGGAGCAATAAAGCATCGGCCCAGACAAGCGATTCTCCACTAAACAAAAATAGTATCACTTTTCGGTCACCACATAAAGATAAGTATACGTCTGCCGGTAATAAAAATGATACTATGACCATCACCAAACATTTGTTTGCAGAACTAGAGACCCTCAGCTCCATACTAAATCTAGGGGAGGCTCTGCGATAGATACAGCACTTGAATCCATGCTAGCCGGCACAACTATAACAATTTAAATAACACACCCCAACAAAATGAAATCATAAATGAATATAGAAACATTAAAAAAGTTAACATACCACAAAACAAACTTGTAAAATATAACATAAAAAGATTACCTAACAATAAATCCCCCGGTTATGACGAGATTGATAACATACTGTTCAAAAATATGCCGAAAAAAGGCCATAGTCCAATTAACTTACCTGATCAACGCTATATGTTGAAGCTACAATGATTGGAAAAATGCCATTATTTTGAACAGATTGACAGATTGAACAGAGTAGACACCAAACGAAAAATCACACCAGGCTAATTCGACTTCCGGCCAGAACACAACACCACTTTGCAGCAAAAATCACAACCAATATACATAAAAACTTTAAGAAATACAAAATTACAGTACTCCTCCTGCTATACGTGGCCTTCGACATTGCCTCGACACTGTCTGGCAGGAGGGGCCAGTAACTAAAATTACACGGTTACGTTTGCCACCGTATCCCACTCCTTCCTAAAATCCTACCTCAAAAACCGCCAAAAAAAGTCCAAATAAATTCCACATTGACCTATTCCTACCTTCAACAAGCCGGAGTCCCTCAAGGCACAGTCATAGTACCTCAATTATTTACTTATTACATGTCAGATATCCCCACATTTCCACAAACCCAAATAACCCTGTACGCTGACGACACAGCGTAACAGCGTCCAGCTACTATTCTGAAGTAGCTAATGCCTAAATAAAAATCCACCTAAACCTAAACAAATATTACTCTTTTATAACAAATGGAAAATAAGAATAAACCGGAAAAAATGGAACTGAACCCTCTACCCTCCAAAATCCCGCACAATAAAAATGAGAAATCATCAGAAAATAAGCTGCTACTATATAAAACCATCATAAGACCCATAATAACGTACGGTGCTCCGGTATGGTGCAGCATATCGCACACAAAACTATCTCAAATTATCTGGCTATGCACCCACTCCGACAGATATATAAGGATCCAAACATTACATAATATCAGCAAAATACAAAATATGAAAGACTACATAACAGAGCTCTCACAAAAATTTTACATGACGGTCATTCACAGTTCCAAGCTGACAAAAAACCTGACATAAGACACGATTCCAATACACACGTAAAACATAGACTACCCTACCAAACCCTACCCATGTTTTATCTACCATTACCACACCCCATTCCAAACCCTAGACAATAACAAAACGCAACAAAATACAAAACACATGATTTTCCTGTATGAATAACCAAATAAACAAACTACACAATAACATCATTCATATAAAAAAATATAAACTCGCCTAAGAGATAAGCAAACAGTCTCCCTAGAAGCTAGAGCGGAGGACAAGTCGGAAGATGGATGTATCGCCAGAATTAACAATCAGATATTTTACTGTCGGTTGTATGAATCGAAAAGTTTATGTGCAATTATGTGGAAGTTTAAATGTGAGTAAAGCGATCCGAAAGCCGAAAAAAAAAGCCGAAAAATAAGATTAGAGCGATCATAACCTCTAGAAGAAATGTCAAGCAAAGGTTAAGATAATTGCATTATGCGCGTGTCTGAAGAACGTTTTGATAGCAGACGCCACAGACAAGGAAGTCATCAGGAACAACAGCGATCCATGATCGTTCTATTATTTTGCGTGCTTTGAGATAACGATATATCTGTGTATCTCATTTGAAAACAGAGATAACGACGTGAATCAAAAAACAAGACATTCAGGAAAGACGTCGACAATTTAACTAGTAGATAAACACTCGCTATTGTCGCGGCTAACACCCTGATGATTAAGAGGGTGTTTAAAAATACAAAGGCATCGACACTGAGGAATAAACCTAAAATTAAAAAAACGGTCATCAAAATTCGTTTGGCGGTTCGAAATCAACTTTGACCAATTTTCACTAATGAGTTAATTTGATGATTATTCCTGGGTTCCAGAAGTTCAGGATTTAATATATATTATAACAACGGCTGATATAATTATTAAAATAAAAATATTGTTCTCGGCATACAATTGCAATTCCATCAATACCAAACAACATATATCTAAAATATAGGCAACGTGTATAACGTCGTCTGCAGAGATGCGAAAGTAGACAGGAAATCGCAGGGCGGTTGTGTTATGAACTCCGCCATATGGCGGTTAGAAAGAATATCCGGCTAGCACGAGTTTTAATGAACTGCTGAAAAAGTTATCAGGCGCGGCATTGGGTACCATTCGCAAGCAAGAAGGTAATTTAGAAACTGAGTCCAGGTGTAATAATTCGCAGCGAAGAGTTAATGCATGAGAATGTTGGGTGAACCGTAGCAAAATGGCGTTAATACTTTAGATACGTAATAGTGAGAACAAACAGATATGACCTATATTTGAAAGCGCGATGGATGCCAGAAGCCCTTTAACATCAAAGAACCTAATTTTGTAAGTATATTAAGTAAATTTGGATCGTATAACTACAATTTATAATAATAATACAGAGAGAAGACATCAAATTATTAACAATTCTAACAAATTGTGAAAAGCTAAATTTTTACATACTTTTACATACACATATGTAATGAAGTTCTAAATAATTATGAGCTTTCTGAATAATTATAAGATAATAATATTATAATTATTATTATCTGATAATTTCGATCGATTCGTTGACCGCTGGGTTAATTACGCGGGGAGTATATCTAAACGGTAAACTTTTTGGCAAATTCAGATACGCTAGAAAAAGTACCGAATATATTATTTCTTGTAGGTGCGAAGTAGAAGCCAAAGCATCTAGCAATTCACATATAGCAAACCGTTAATAATATTGTTGAGAATGAAGTGTCATACTAGTCGCTATGTGTTATACGAGTCGCCATGTGTCATACTAGTCGCTAGTGATTCCGAATTGAATATTAAAAAATTCAGGGCTGATAGAGCAAGTCAACATATTAAGAAAACCTTAGTTTAGTTTATCTCTGAAATGCCTTCTAAGGGAGCTACAGCCCCTTAGAAGAGGTTGTTCTGAGGTTTGTATTAAATAACATAACGATTTGCGCTTTAATCCATGTCGCAATAGCTGTGCAGGTGCTTAGTACCGAAAATTCCAATCGTGTATAAAAATCTCATTCGTGTTTTGCTCTCGGCTAAATAGGAAGGAAGAGAAATGCAACTGGGTAAAAAATCGGATAAATTACGATACCATAGCAACTCTATGGTATTTTACTTACTAAACGTAGCATCAGTTTAAAACTATTAAATATCATAATTGTTGTTGATCAAAATTGCATGTCTCGATTTGGGAATACGTGTGATGAAGTAATAGGTTTAAAATTTGTTTTAAATTAAATTCTAGCATTATTATATTCATGAAATTGTCTTACCAAATACCATTCCAGCTTAGATTTTACGTTTTTTTATGTTTGTTTTCTCAAACTTACTTTCAGGAAATTTAACTCCAGTTTCCACAAAATCGCTTTAAAGAAAAATATTTTGTCGCAACAGCTGTCGTACATAAAAGATATCTGGTTAAATCTGTGATAAGGGCTCTACGTATTATCCCTGATATTTTTTTTCATTACGAACTGCAATATATCAATTTGAAAATATAAATGATAAGGCAAATGCAAAAACCGCAAAAAACACTTGAGCCAAAATGTTGTTATATATTCGACGGTTGCAATATCAAGAAAATAATGTCAAAGCTTCAGAGCAAAAAACCCTTGCTGCTGCCCAGCAACATTTTTACCGGTTGTATTGCCAAGTTTAAACATGTCTTGAAAATTACGAAATTGGCCTTACGAATTAGGGATGGCAATTGTAACTCTGCTCCAGCCTGCCCCGAAGGTACTGCGGAGTTCTATTTTTGTGACTGCATTTCGTAAGTCGAAAGTTCATGAGGTTTTCTTGATAGAATGATAAAATTAATTAATACCTATATAGGCCGCGAGATGGTAACGGTTGATTGTCTCCGATTTCACCGTGCATGCCTTTTGGAGGAGTGAAAGTACACCTTATGACAACGAAGGAAAACGGATACTAGCCCGCTGGACGCTTTCCGGTCATATTTTTTTGGTTTTCTCTAGATATTAAAGTGTATGCCCTTTTATCAAGAGAAAGTTAATAGTTATTTATGCAACTAGTGCAAAAAGTAAATGTTTATTGCACGCGACGTGAAACTATCATTGCGCAACACGTCGAGTGCAATAAACACTTTTTGTATAAGTTGCATAAAATATTTTTTCTACGTCCATGCAAAATCCAAAAAATATTTAATTGAAGTGGCATTACTGTCATGACATTCGGTGATATGTCACGATTTTTATGTTAAAACGCTGTAGTAGAATGACAAGTGAGTGCAATCAAATTTGTATTGCATTAGTGCAATGAAGAACCAGTTTTTGCATTAAATGTATTTCAATAAAGTTTTGTTTATTGCAGGAACGTAGAAAAAACAAATTTTAGCTCATAATAATAGGCATGCAATTTGCAGGGTTCCAAAGAGCTATAACGTTCACCTGAATTTGCAATAAAAAAATATTTTCCGCGTTTTCCGCGTTTTACGATACCATAGCGTTGCTATGGTATCGTAACTTATTCCATTTTTTATCCAGGTGCATTTCTCTTCCTTCCTATTTAGCCGAGAGCGAAATCTATTAAATTTAGGGGTGTCTTTTCAAGAATGATGTGAATGAGGGTGGTTTTTTTCACATAACTCGAAAAGTAAACGGCATTTAAAAATTGTAAGCGTACATTTTTGCAAAAAAAGTAATGTGAAAAATATTTTTTTTGCATTATCACTTGTAACTATTTTCTGAGCAGACATAGGTATAGGAACTGCGTCAAGGAAATGAGTGCAGATGATGAAAATTGATGAAAATTGAGTGAGTTCAGTTCAGTTGCCTATTTTTTGTCGTATATACCGTTTGTACTTATCCTTTTATTTTATCCTTTTTATTAATATTTTTTGCTGTAAAATAAATTTCTTGTTCAAAGGAAACGAAATATATAAATAACACAAATTTCTACAACACAACACATTAACACAAACCATTTTTTTCAAGTATCTATTGTGTTCCGTTATATCGATACATCGCTGCAGTTTTAATTCTCAATGCTGCAGAAAAAAGGCATCGGCATCAAAGAATGTAGTTATAGTTGTAATTTTGCTGGAGAGACATCACCTTAGCTTTATATACAAAGAACTGAAAAAAATGCTTCTGTTATTTTAAGTATTCATTACTAATTCAATGACTAAACTTCATGACTAAATTTTACAATTTGTTAATAATGTTAATTATTATTTAATAACCTCAAAATTAAAATAACGTTTTTAATTTAACGACAAAAACAGTCAACTTTGAATGGTAATATGTCAGACAAATTTTATCGTAAAACTTTTTTTAAAGCTTTGTTTTGTGTTTAAAGTTTAACGGTTGGAATGCCTACTTTCTTTCCTCCCAAACAATTCCTATAACTATTTCTTCTTAGAACGAAGTTATGTCAAAATTTTTAAAAAATCCGAATTTTCGCATTTTTGCAGATTTGTTTATGCTTAGGTGACCAATGAAACCCTTATGTACAGTTATAAAAGTATTTTCATATATCTAGATCTAGCTCTCTTCCGAGTTGTAAACCGACCTTTAAATGATGGTCTTATATTTAGTAATTAATATTATTTCATGGAAAATAGAGACAATTTCTCAGCATAAAATCTACATACGAAAAAAAAAATGTTTTTGTTATTTTTCAGTATCATAAAATACGTAAAAAATATATACTTTTACGCAAGGCATATTGCTCTACGACGCCTTTCCAATAATAAGTTATCGATTAATATGAAAGTAGCAAAGGTATTTGAAAATTGGCAAAGAAACTTGTGATCATATATAAAGTCATATCATATAAACGCTTATGATTGCATGAAGTATTTTTTCTTAAACAATTATTCGAATATACGCACTGCAAGCAGTAAATAATTCATAAAACTAAAATAATTGAACAATGTTATTTCCATTGTTCTTTTTGAGGTTAAGTTAAGTATGAAGTTACCTTAAGGTAAGTATGAAGAACGAATAATTTGGTTTGTGTTCACACATCTTCTACAGTTCACCCAACATAGAAACGGAAAAATATACTTTATTCTCAAACATAATCTTGCCTTATTCGAACACTGATGGTAGATAATTATTGCAACACTATAAATATGTTGGTAGAGCAAATAATAGCGTGACTAAGCGTGGTCAAATACAGTGAAAGAATAAACTAAATGAAGTATATTTTTCTCACTAAAAAATAATACTTGTAGAAACGATAAGAGCATAGAATAAAAATGCAGTCGCTTCCTTAGAGTATACATTTGTTTATTTCACATATTGCATGAAAACGCCGTTGCCGTTGGCAGCAAAAGCAACAGTCTCGTAACATCGAATACTTAGAACTATAAATATCATATTTATACATACACCCACACTTCCATACATACATATGTTATAATTAGCATTTTTTTTATATCGACAATCGACAAACTGGAGACAGGCGTCTACAAAGAACTACAAGGAAGAGACTAAATTAATTGTAGCGTTTACACGAAAGTTCGGAACTGAATTAGCATTTAGTGCACTTGTAGGGATTTGCAGAGCCATGCCATCCAGCAACATATTGCACATTATATCGCCGCAAGGATCGATGAATTGGCAGGATTAAATTTACATGTATAAGGACTCTTGTCTCAAATAAGGCCTAGTGCCAAGTCAATGCTTGCGGTTACCAACTGTCGAATGCTTAGCAGATGTAGCTGCGAGGGCAACACCGACACGAACGCCGTTAATAAATTAGATTATTACAACAAACGTTAAATCACAAACACAAGCACTCATGGCACGTACAAGCTAATTGTTTCCCATGTAATTGACATTTTAATAACTCATTACGCCAGATGATAAAGGTAAATATTTCATGTATGATGTCGATTCAATCTTTATGCTGTGGTTAAGCATAAACATTACAATATACCCAACGTAGGTAGTAGGTAAATTTGCTAACCTCGAGCGCGCGGTAAAGTACACTTTACCACACTGAATTGCGTGCGGGGAGAAGTATTTTACCAATGTGCGGTAAGATTATTACATTTTGTAATAACTTTTATACCTGATTGAAAAACAGAATTTTGAAAAAAAAAATTGGATATTTATATTGTGTAATATTTTATTGTTTATAATAAAATATTGATAAACATTTTTACGAAAAATGGAAAAGGTGACCTAATGTGTCATGCTAGTGTTTTGTTACAAGTAAATTAAATAAGAATAAGTATCACATTTTAATTAATAATTACTAATATTAATTAAAATGTGATTTATTCTTATTTCATTTACGTTTTTGTCATTACAAAATGTAAATAATATTTCAATTTACGACTATTATTAAATTCTGATAATGTAGAAATAAAACGAGATCTGTCAACAGTTTCAATGCGGGATATCAGAAACGATGCCGTGTTGTTAGGATTTGGTTACGTGTCAATTGCGGCCATCCCATGATCGAAGACGCGCCGTCGGTTCTGAAGGAACCGTCTGTTTTGCGCCGTCGGTATTATCTGCATTAACAATATCATCTTTAAAAAATGTAAATACTGATGTTCCATAGCGCGCATTTCCGTTCAGTGCTTTTTTGTACGTTTTATACTTTTTTATATTTTATACCATATACTAATAATATCCCGATAGAAATCTCAACTGCTAGTGTCCTATTAGATGATGACACAAACCCCACTCAACGTAGCAATACGTAATATCATATCATATGATTTCGTAATAGAAATATCATGTCTCATTCATTCTGTGACATCCTATTCGATCACTGTATGGTCATCCTTGCACAGTCGAGCAAGAATAAAATGGTGATCTTCAATTCAGAGAACACCGCAAATTCAAGTTTATTGACAATTCCATGTGCATACATCCTACGATATCTACTGCACTCTAGCCGTAATTATAGTGTTGTGTTTGTTGTACACAACAGGTGAACAGCTTCACTTCTTATAGAGAGCAAGAAACCAAAACATACAAAGTAATTACTAACTAGAACCAGAGATGTCACACTGCTTATTCAAACAAGCAACAAACATATATTGCATTATGCTGGGAAATAGGTAGCATTGCATTCAGATCCCTCAATTTATCGAAAAAATGGTAGCCCAATTTAATAGTAGTACTTTGCAGACACCTGCGTCCGCCTAACTACAGAAACCTTCACGTAGAGTGCCTCAAGGTTCAGTACCGCGTAATTACTCTCCATATACATGAACGATTAGCCACTATATTACCAATATTAGGTGTATACCAATTACTATATAGGATGTTTTGTCTTTTATTGTATGGTACTTTTTTTAAATAAATTTCTGTAGCTGATCTTTTACAAGATTTCTGCATTTTCACTAATATTCCTTTGCAGAATTTAAAATATTTTTTAACGTAGTGGATTACATCGCAATGTTCGTCATTGGAAATATAGATACTATAATTAGTATTTTTAATTAATCAGTATTATAAAAAAAATATCATAACATGTACAAGAGTGAACGCCGGCTGTATCTGAGAAACTACTTATCGTACAACAAGAAAAATCGCTGGAAATTATTTTCAGTTTCGAAAAATGGCCGCTAGAGGGCGCAATTGTTATAACCAATCAGAAAATGGGATTTTTCTCAAAAATATGCACGTGAAGAGGCATTTTAAATATTGCTTTTGTAATCAATTTGTAATTTTTTTTGGAACAGCGTATTTTGCTTTATCATAAAATAAAGTGAAGGCCGAACCGGTCGAAAAGAGGTAAATAGATACGTCAAAATATTAAAACGTTTTAGCTTCACGTTAATGTTATTTAGTTGCTATTTATCTGACGTGCCCCTTGGAATCCGACAACAAATGCTATTTCAGCATGATGATTGTCCAGCATATTTTGCTGTGAATGTGCGGGATTCTTGTATACCATCTACCCTGGTATAGTGCTTTCGTTTGATATGCAAACTAATGGAATGCGGTGCTCAGTGGCGCGCGCAATCATCCTAATATAGGAAATTAAAAAAAACAATAATCTTATCATTCTCGTATAACAGAACAGCTGCCCATAACTACATGGCGGAAAAGGCAAATTAATGACTGGCTGGAAGAAAGAAACGTTGAACACGATGATTCACTACTTAAAGCTGAATTGTTGGCACTGGCAAGGCAACATTTTCTAGCTTTCAAGAAGTATGTAGTGAATGAAATGGCCGAAGCAAGAGGAATGGAGGTAATTCGATTGCCTCCATATCACTGCGAACTGAACCTAATTGAGCTTATTTGGATGCAAATAAAAGGGAAAGTTGCTAGAGAAAATACATAACATTTAAGTTAGCTGATGTGAAAAAACTTCTCAATGGTGCAATCAAAGAAGTAAATGGGGCCAACTGGATAAAATGTATAGACCATGTGAGGAAGGTGGAATAAAGAATGTGGGATCTCGATATTATGATGGATACCTCGGATACTTCCGTTAAACCAGTCATAATAAATGTAAATGAAGACAGTAGTGACTTATTTTCAGATAGTGAATAGTGATATGAATATTTGGTGTGTTTTTGTGAAGAGTGGTACTAATAAGTGACAGTGAAAAATACCAATGTGAGCGTAACTATATGTGCAAATAATAACATATCCCGCAAATTGGCACAAAAGTCACTTGACTTTGGTTGCGCATGATGATATGCCACTGAGCAGTAAAGCCAGTAAATCGCTGGCTTGTTCATGCAGATGTCTTCTAAGTGAGCGAGAAGGAAAATGGGATTTATATTAGTTGAAAAGGGATAGCGACCGATATGGTAAGAAATTGTGGCGGTATACAATTTGACACTAAATAGCATTTTGTATTGCATAGTGATGTGATTTATTGCTTCTGTAGTAATTGGTACGGGTTTTATTAAAATCGGATTTAATATGCCTGGATTTTGATTTATGGGTTCGAGTAAAAGATATGTATAGTTTTCTACTACAAGGGATAATATGAATGCACAAATAAGGGACTGTCTCTACAAAATATTACAATGGCAGAAGTAGACTGCAGTTGGTTTCACACAGGAAAGAATGCTGAAGTGCATAGGGAATGATGGACGGCAGGTTGAACATTTAGGACGCCATTGATTAAATTGGGGTAATTCCATAAATCCGGTTCCACGAATGTTTTTTTCGATCAATTCATCATTACAGGTCCCGGATATATATATATATATATATAGAATATAGCAACTTTATTTATTCTCTTAATATCTCCTGCTAGAGAGAAGATATAAAGTTGCGATTTGCGCTGACTTTGGAAAATTTGTAGGGACTCTATTTAACTATGTGAAAAGAGATATAGTCTGCTGTTTAAAATGTTTATACAAATGTGCCATAACCATCTACCACGGCAAAATCTATTGAGACAAAGTTTATATTTCAGATTATTAGGAAGAAAATCTCTCTTAAACGAGCCCCAATTTGTTTAATTTCATTAACCCAAACCACAGTGATGCTTATTTTAAGAAAGGCAAGTTTAACCTTCCCTCACCGCTTTAGTTAATATGATAGAGCACAATACGCTATACAAAAAAAATACAAATTTTCCGGTGATTACAATTAAATACCTCTTCACGTGCATATTTTTGAGACAATCCAGTTTTCTGCTTTGTTAGATTGCGGCATCTAGCGGCCATTTTTCAAATTTGAAGGTAATTTCCAGCGATTTCTCTTGGCCGATTTGCTCATTATTTTCTCAGTGTTCTTTCCCCAAAGTTATACGATAATAGTTTCTGACATTCAGCCGGCGTCCATTCTTAGTTGGCCACCTGGTACATGTACAAGTAACAAGGAGTTATCAATCAAACTGAAAACCAATTGATATTTTAATTCCAAACATTACTCTGTGACAATCGTAAATGGATAAGATATGTACAACTTTTTATTAAATATTAAGCTACTCTCCTCCATCATTTCATAGAATTTGCTGCTAAGCATTCGTATATAATCGTGGGATACTTTTCTGGCCTCAATATTTAGTAATGGTTTACACAGCATGCAAGCAGAAATATTCAAATTCCTTTTAAAAATACGAGCGAGTTCTTCTCTAATATCCATCATGTGATCGGTCACTATGTTTCTAAACTCATCTTTCACTTGGTCCATAGAGTTCAGGAACGTGGGTTCGCAAAGGGCACAAATCTTTTTAAACGTTATCAGTGGATGGTTTTTCAAAGCCTGTTTTTTACTTACATTTCTAACCCTTACTATTTTGGTATGCCATTTTTTGTTGCCGCGTCGGGAGGGTGGGTATTTTCTTGGCTTCATGGTACAGGGATACGTATTTCCGTATTAAGGAACGAAAATGTCAATGTCAAAATTAATTTAGTTTAAGAAAATTATCAGTCAGTCTATGATTACATTATTATATATTGTAGCCCTAACAGTGTATTCACTATGTCGAAAAAAAACAGGGATAAAAGGAAATGATGTGTTTAATGTATGTTATTGTTTCATGTGTTTAATTGTACCTTAAAAATTACAAATCCACAAGTGCTATTAAATTTAGGATTGGATTTTTGAGAATGGAGGAAAATTATCCACTTTTAAGTCTTTTAACTGTAACTCAAAAACTATGCATTTTTAGTATATACACATAATACGATTTTATATAGGGATACAAATTTCCTAACGGCACTGAAAATTATAACGTCAAACAACTTTTTCTTTTCAACAAAATGTCAATTAAATTTTTCAATTTTTGGTATTTTTTTTGCATCTTTGTGTATAACTTAGTCTTTAAAAAATCTATTTTTTTAAATTTTTACCACTTTTTACCTTTATATATTACTTCTAATTTTTAGGGGCAAAAATAATTTTGATTCAATAAAACAATTATTTTCGGTTTATCAATGATAATGATAAGGGTATTTTTGTTCAATTTTTTTTTTCAAGATAAAAACATATTGACATATAACAAAAAATTAATTAATGTACTAATTTATAGCTGATTTAAAGCTTTTGTAAAAGAGAATTATTTTAAATCAGAAGTCTATTTTTCAATCTCATTCCACATCCTGAAGATATCAATTATGCATCTGACCGCATCGTAATTTCTCTGTATGGCATCAGTTTAAGTAACAGTAGCTTAGACTTTTTCAAAGATTATCGTAGAGCACAAAATTTTCTCTAGCCGATTTGTCACCAGCTTCTGATGCCACTAAACAAGTTTAAGGCTATAAACACGTACCATCAAATTCAACAATGGTAAGAAAATATTTTAAATTAATTTGAGTGGGGTTGGAAAAAATCAAAAAATGGATTGATGCCAATTAGTAAAACCAGACCTCATGCACCGCAGACTTTAGTGGAGTAAATAGCTTGGGGTACACAAAACATTGTCACAGAATATTGCGGCCGTAGAATATTAGGAATTAGCTGCTCCATGTTCTGCAAAGATTGTATGGGCTTAAATTTTGAAAACGCTTATGTTCCAGTAGTGACGGAAGAAGATGCTAAAATGAAGTTGATGAAGATATCATTAGAAGTAATATAACAAAAATTACAACATCTATACTTTTTCAAGTCACCCCTTGGTTTTATTCGCGTCGGGCGACAGTAATGCACAAGTAAAGAATTGAAGTAGACTATATCACAAGTAAATCTTGAATTACATACATAGTTTGGGAACTCACCGTCAAAGTTGGATCTACATGGTTACTTTTTATTCTATGTGCATGTTTTTCTTATACCTAACTCAATATTATTGAGTCGGAAAATTTGGGTAACGAAAGTTATGTAACATCATCAAACAAAATGAGCACTAAAATATACTGCCGAAATTTGCTGCATTTTTTCTATGTTTATGCATATAAAAAATGCATAAAAAATCCATTCCAACCTTTTACAGTATATTTTCTTTCTAGAAGGATTATTTGTTCTTTGTGTAACCTTTGTTATATAGCTGTGTATTGGATTTTATAATATTTAGATTAATTCTATCATGTTTTTCAGCAGTCACAGAATAACGCAAGTCATAACATTGTATTACTTTCACAATTATCTTTATTTTGTCTTTGTTTATGTCTGGTACCATAACTAAGCGTTATGATACCTACGTGTCAGAATGAAGGCACAAAAATACCGACGCAGCAAATGCATGCTTGCATTTATTTCATATAAAAGGCCAGCTGCGCTGACCATCAATAACATTACTTAGGTATTCACCATGCTGTACGCAATAAAGTTTGTTCCTGTGTGAATAAGTTTATTTTTGGTAGTTATTCTGTGGAGACACTGAATTCGCATCATATGATGGTTGTAATTAATTTTTGATTATTTTTCTTATATAGTTACGGTGTTTTTGCTTATGATGGCAGCATAGCCAAAAATATCTATTTGGTCTAAATTTATAGTTGGGTCAGTTCTTATTTTGCGTAGATATTATGAATATATATCTTTTTGACTGTCGCAAAGAATAAAAAATTGCGACTACAAGAAATGAGTCACATTTTGAGGTCTTGTAGACCCAACTATGGCACAGATTTCCGAGAGTAACAACTATCCTCGAGCGATGACCGCCATTCATACAAAGAACTGTTTGCGAAATCGTAAAATATTAAGCAACATTTTATGCTGCCCTTTTATTAAATGGTAATTTTTCTAAGAGGTGTTTGTTTCTAGACCAATGTGGATTTCTATATATTCGACGATTCTTTTGCTACGCATTTCCATATTAAAAAGTCCAACTGTTTTCAATTAGAACTATTTACTCTCATATATTGAGTATATTGTAGAGTATGTATCTCATATATTGAATCTCATATAGTATATATCTCATATATTGAATATACTCTCATATTATGATATAAAAAAGTAGCGGAACTGTAAAAATATTTTTGTTTTCAATCAATTCAAAGTTACCAAATTTTGAAAGCACGTGGGTATACCTAAATGAAGGTGTGCATATTAGTTTATAAAAATGATAAAAATATTTCGTTTTCCTTTTATAACCTGGTGTTTTGGAATTATGTATATTTAATAAGATATTTTAGTCTCAGATCTAATACAATAACTTGACTCATCACAACAGAGAACAATTAGCTTGCGCGTTCGGGATAAAAACACATTATATGACAATTTCCAGTGGCGGCGTCACCCTCGAATTGAAATATAAAATCGGATTTTAGTGAAATCGCGTCGCGCTTGGGTACGCCTAGTTCGGACGTTATGTTGCATTCCCACCTACCACGAAATACTACATTTACCATGCTCCTGTGAACGTAGCACAGTAGTATGAAAATGAAGATGGCCATACATTGCCGCAAATCATATGCAAGATTCGTGTACCGCTAAATGTAATAGAAAATGCTTCTTTGTATAATCAGAGCAAATAAAAGTATAACGGAAAATATAAAAATACATTATTTTTTATAAAAATACAATACCTTCGAAGAATTTGAATTTGTAGTTATATGTGGTAGGAGAAATATACCGAGGTACATAATTTTGTGAATAATTTAGAGATTAATAGCGATACATTTGACGTATGGATTAATTAAAATATGATTTTTTAAATAGAAAATGTTTTATTGAATACATTCGCGAAATAACTGGAGGGCAAAGGGACGGGGTCGCCTTGCGCGACGACTGCATTAGGCATCGAGGTGCTCAAAGTGAAAATATATACTTATAATAATTCGTACAAGCGTATGTTTAATTACATACAAGCGTATGTTTAATAACAAATTGTATATAATCTCTCGTCAGAATACAAAAATAACGAATTAACAATAACAATGTAATTTTTTTAACTTGTCTTTATAGCCCAGCTATCAAAGACAAAATGGGCTCGAAACTGGAATAATAGATCACTGGCTGAACTTCGGGCAAAATATTTGCGATAATCTTTACAGACGCTCAATGAAAAAGTTTATTTTGACATATTTTGACACTCCTACAGAGTTTATTTCATTGACGTATATCTACGGGGTTGGCAAAATGGCATATAAAAAAGTTTTATGACTTCTTGTCAGCCGTAAAAATGACTTGTAAAATAAAAGACTATTGGAAGCCTCAATATTTTAAACAAATATTTTTTTAATGTTATACATTACATATTTTAAATTTTTGTAAATAATGCATTTTACTGACCACTAAAACATATAATTTGGCTGTAGTTATTTGGTCCAACCGTTTTTAAAATATATGAGAAACAATAACAGATACAAGAAAAACAGACAAAAAATAGCAGAATATAACAAAAATGTTTCAATAATACGAACAAAACGAATAAAAATATTATTATCATTATTACTATCATATTGTTGACTTAATTTCCATTCATGTATTCCCTAAATATATGGTTTACTGTAAATACATAATAAAATCAGGATTCTCTCTATTTGAGAGTTGACGTTCTTGTATTTTAATTTGGATATTTCGAGGTCTGTTTCAATATACTTTCTTCTTTAGATATTCCCACAAAAAGTATTCAAGTGGGGAAAGAACGGGGCTATTTTGAGGCCAATTTATATGTCCTCGTCAGCTAATCCATAACTAATTACAGAAGATCAGTCAAGATCAGAAGGACCAATAATTTTGTTGGCAAAAATGCCACACTAGACACGGAGAGATCTGCGCCCCTGAATTTTACGGGGATTTTGCGTGCCACGGAAATGGCTATTTTTCATATTTACACATTCCTGCCGATGGCGTTGTAAAAGTTACATCATCAGTGAAGATAATTGTTTAAAATCTTGACGCCTCTGATAGCTGCTCATTTTTTTTGATAAGTAATTTTGAGAGTTGAGGAAAAGTCTTACTTTATCTGTACTGTACAATAATTAAATTTAGATATTTCAATTACCCCTTATTTAGTAAAGTTTTTGTGGTCCGATCATATATCCCAAGATATTTTATGACAAATCAAATGTTCAAACGACTCTCGCTGCAATATTTCTTCAATAAAGCGTCCCCTTTAAATACAAAAAAACTGCTAGCTTTAAAATATTCTGTGCGCCAAATTTCAGCCATAGCTATTTTCTTCGGGCAGAAACCTTTGATAGCTGACATATTATGATGAAAAAATTTGATGCGTCACATCTTTTATCATCTCAATTGTTAAACTAATAATAATGAGTCAGTTAGAGAAGACAATAAGTACAAGCATACAACAAATGCGATCGCGACAATTTTCAGTTGACTTTTGTGCGTTTTTATGAAACGAGAAAAGAATAGCGACGTATCAAATCTTCGGAAACCTGAATTCCGCAGAGATCATAAAAATGGAATGATTGCGCCAAACTCGATCGTTGTGTGTCATCATGTTTATGTTATATGACACCTTCATTTAGAAATATTGGAATGGTTATAGCAAAGCCTTAATACCGGAGCTAATACTGACTAAAATACGTACTGGGGATGTCCACTATCGTACACAAATATGTTTACCTAACCTATGACAGTAGTACTTTGACCTAAACTAATCTAAACCTAGCAATTATAACCATGACCTATCTAGAAGTAGTATTAGTTAAGCTATAATGAAAGAGAAGAGTTTCTCTAGCCCAATCTTCAAAAAACAGATACATACAAGTTCCTACATCTACTATTACTCCAAGTGAAGGATTACAACTAGTATTTCTTGCATGTGACTAGTAAAATTATTTAACAGTTATTTTTCTTTATTCTATATTTATCTTTCAACATTACGATAACGAAGATATAAAATTATAACATTACGACATGTACCTTCAAGTTTCTGCATAACATGTGCGTGTCCTCTGCTAAACAGACCAGCTAATAACGTACCTAATAGAATTCGATTCGCCGGTAAAATGTACGCCAAAAATGAATTAGAATGTTTAAACTGTGGCTAACCGACCCTGATTTTTTCGTAACAAATATTTACTGTTTAGAAATTGCTGACATTTTGCTGACAGCTGAATTAGGATAACCTAAATTGTTATTTTGCATAAAAAAATTGCGACGTTCTTCTTTAAATAACAAAAGTTCCTAACGCTTCTTATAGCTATACGTTACGCATATCTGGACGACCGAATCGCTAAAAGTAACGTGTATATCAGAGTAGTGGATCTAATGCGGTGCCTTGTGGTATACAAGGTAGGATAGATCACCTGACCCTGTGTCCAATTTATTTGTAAGGTCTAAAAGCAAAACTTTCAGCAAGTATTCGTTATACATACGTTGATATACAGAAGTATATAAACATGAATATACAGAGTTACATTGGAATTTGAAGGCATTATTTGGAGTCTCGATTTAATTCAATTCCGATTTTTGTTTCGGAATAAATAACGTATTAAAATAGAAATTAATTTAAGTTATTTTTAGTAGAATATTATATTTCCCTCCCCAGCTTTTGTTATCTTTTTTATTACTTTATTAATAGTTGCATTATCTCTTACATTTATCACATGAATTTTTAGTATTAAAACTTAAGACCAATAGAAGGTTTTATTTTATCTTTATTCTATTGGCATCATTCAGTTTTTTTATTTAAAGTTAGAACTACCTAGACAGATCTATTTAATTAATAGAATACATTAATAATACATATAATATAATTACAGCAATAATACAAATTATAATGATATATAAATTAGCAAATGATTAAAAAAAGTTTCCATGTATATTAAATTAAAAACAAAATATACTCGTACGGCATAATATTATTAATAGTCAGAATATGTCAAAGTTGGATTGATATCGTGAGCATGATCACAGAGCTAGCACTTATTGTTTAATTATAATATTTATTTTTTTGTTTCTTTCTTTGAGAATACCTAATTATAGATTTACTTAGTTAAGACGTCACCATCAAGATGTCACCTCATTAAAAATAGAAAAATTATTTTTATTTTCTCCAGTTTGAATTGACTCATTCTGAATACAATCCTGAAAATTGCACACATTTTGCATTTTATTGCACTTTACTGAATTCTGAATATTTTCCTATATTTAGGATTGTAAATATTTCGCCAAAAATAGTTCAGCAACATCAAACGGTTGGCAACAAACAAATATTTCTTGTCATAAATGTGTTTTTAATCTAGAGTGCGATTCTTTTCAGAATTTTTTTGGAGGTTTAGGAATTTTTTCATAATAGTTCAAAATATCAAAATTAAAAAAGTATGCGCGAGATGCACTAAGCAGTTCATGCGTAATTGGTAACATTTTATTGAACATTATTACCAACACCAAATTAAGCAAAATATGTAACGTTACAACTGATCTGCTACCTACATGAAGAATGAGGCCCACATGATCTTTATACGATTTTTATAAATGCTTTTCTACTATTCGAATATCGATTAAAGAAGG
The DNA here is from genome assembly GCA_964058915.1 of Tetropium fuscum. Lineage (NCBI taxonomy): Eukaryota > Metazoa > Arthropoda > Insecta > Coleoptera > Cerambycidae > Tetropium > Tetropium fuscum. Next base: position 22,270 of record CAXKVY010003453.1, on the reverse strand, counting down.
GCTCGCACTGAATCGACGCGGATCGGTCGGCTAGGAACGGTTCGATCGGCACGCTTTTCTATGCGTGTAATTAAATGCGTTAAATGACATCGGTGTGAAATTTTACCACGTCGATAAAGTCGTCGTCTCGGTTCGAAATTAATGTTCACAACGGTACTTATCCCTGTTTTTGATATCTGTTAAATTTTACTATGTGGAGTTGGGTACCTACCTATTTTAGTGCCGTAAAACTGTACCTTTTGCCCTTAAAATTTGGGCGTGGCAAAAGTCATAGTTTTATAGTGACAAAACTGCAAATATGCGGAAAAAAAAGTATTATCTAAGGCGTGTTGACTCAATTTCACTGTTTAGGTTTAGATTAGATTACTAATTTTAACTTCTTGAAGCTGCCTACTATGATGTTCAAATCATTTGTGCCACCATATTCAGAGGGGGGGTAGAGGGGGCTATCTTAAAACTTAAAATATTACAAAAAATTAAACAAGTCGTGTCGGTTAAGTTTAGCTGCATAGAATTATTTATTTTAACCTCTTGAAGCTGCCTGGCATGTTCAAATCATTTGTATGACTTTTTTGATTTGTATGAAGATTTCTGATGTTTCGATGTTCGTCGACTATTTTTAAGTAGTATAGTTGAAGGTGAGAAAGAATATATGCGGGGATATACTCAAAATAGGGAGGTAGGTACTACCACGACAAAATTCGTAAGGTGAACGTTTGGAGTAGAGTCGCAAAAAAGGAAAAGGTCTTAGCACGCTATATTTATTGGCATGACGGTAATTGGCGGTATTTTATTGGCATGACAATGCAATGATAAGGTTTTCATAAGACTGTAATCCAATGGAACTTATTTTAAAAGAGTTTTAGGTGTTGAAGACGAACTGAATGGGCCAGTACTGTTGATTCAGTACGCGGCATATATTACCGATCCGAGCCTACCGATCAAGATTTACAAGTTAGTGCTATACCCTCAAATTATAAAAATTATCGTAAATGAAGATAATAATCGTCTAGAAACGGTTATTTATTTTACTTTAGCCGAATGCAAGATAATAATTTACTATACATATTACCTAAATGGGCTAGAATACTATAATAGACAGAAATGAGCGAATCTAGATGAGTAAGAGTACCATTTCTGCGCTGTGTGTTAGTGTTACTAGGATGTTGCAATTATTAATGGGAACGCCCTCGGGACGTTCGAACCTAGAGAAATCGCGAACTTTGCTGCCGTTCACAGGGGCATGGCATGCAGACTTGCCGCTGCGGTACCGCCGTACACACCTAGGTGGTGTTCCAGGGGGTACGACAGCAGCGGCAAAGGGTGGTGGTGATGGTGTAAACTGGTCAATGCATTACCTGTAGGATACGGCAGTCCGAAACTAGGGTAGCCCGAGTAACCTCGACCGGCCGCGTAGGCCGCGTATGCGGCAGCGGGAAAACCTGAAACAGAAAGAACATTATTAAACTTACTACTCAGTTAATTTTAGAAAAAAAAAGGAACAAATATTAGTAAATTTAAAAAAACACAATCGACATATCACTTAGAACAGTGTAAACAACTTATATAGCTCTAACTTCAGCTCTAACTTAACTCTATAAGTTAAGCTTAACTTATAGAGCTCTAATAAAACAAAAAGTCGGTTTAACATATCAAATATATCTCTAACATCTAGACATCATCTTCTGATCCAAAAAACTTGGTGTTTCATACAATCCAAAAGACAACAAATAGGATTACCTGGCGAAATGTATGGATAATTAGATAATTGCTACGATAATCCTCAATAGATTATAAATACATTTGCCGATTTTTTTAGTTCAGTATATACTACTTCATGTAATACACAAAATAATCATATGATCACATATAATAACAATTTAGAAATTATTAATATTGTTGCGGAATCGTCAGAAGCCCATGTGCACAATATACTGAAAATTCCCTAGATCTAGGGAAAAACTGCACAATCTGGCAACATCGCAGCCGACTAAGTGGCAACATCGCATCTGGGGGTGCTAGAGGGCCTGAATATCATGTTTCTATCGTACTCAAAAAAGCAATATACGGGGTATAAACTGAACCCATACAAAAAAAAATCAAAATATCATTTTAATTTGATTTGACCGAGAATTTAGGAAAACCAAAATCGATTTAGAATTTTTATACCAGGGTAGCCTATGGCAATTTTCGAAAAAACAAATTTGGCCGTTTTTTGGTATCTCGCTTATTTTCGAATATACGGGGGTTTTATAGATATTAGGATTTTTTTAAAAATGCATCACTTACTATTTAAAAACAAAGTAAGTAATGGATTGTTTTCTTATTTTCAAGTAAGCTTGCATGCCTCTAACTGTCTCAGTAGCTAGAATTGTCATTTCTTATACAGGGTTATGTTATGTTTATGTTTTTTATGTTTCCCTGGGGAAACATTTAATAAGCATATGTCACAAAAAGTCTGTAAATTCAAATAAGCTGTGTGCAAAACCCTGTATAGTTAAGACTAACGATAATTTTAAGATTTTAGATCTGTGAAGGGAAACCTTCGACAAATATCTCGAAACGGTTTTTTATTTTTGTTGATCGGATGAGTATTATCATAATTACAATTTCGTTGTAATTACACAATAAATCCATATATAAAATATTTAAAAAACCTGCGGTAGTAACTAATGAACTGGTGGGCTAAGTATTGTAACAGTCAAGTCACTACTGGGACATTTGATAAAGCAGCAACAGAATATCTAAATATTGTGTTTATACTGTTCATGCCGGTAGTTTCGATGGAAAAATATTGTACAATCTTCATCTAAACAAGCGTATAATGTTACAATTGACAATAAAAGAAAGAAGAAATTGTATTTGCCCGTTAAATGAGGATTTTACCCAACATACTGTTGCTAGGATATGTGGCGTTAGCCAAAGTACGGTTCACAAATTAAAAAAGAGGTTTAATGAAACAGGTGATGTTAACCTGTTTGTAAATGATTGCAGCTTGAGAAGAACGGATTTTGATAAGAAATGTTCGTAGAAATAGGAATCAAAGTTCGACAAAAATTAATGATACATATCGGAACCAAACAAGAGTTTTAGTCTCAAAGCGAACGATAAGAAAAACGATTAATCGCAACAACTTAAGGTAAGTTGTCTACAAGAGTGAATCGTATGTTTATCCTACTTGTGACATGATAGTACATGAAAAAAATGAAAGTGTAGGTACTTGTACTGGAAAAAAATTAAGCTTTTTATCAATTTTGATTTGCAATTAAATTTACGTATTAAAAGAATCAAGGATTATTTTTGTTTTTATGTCACTTTATAATCCTAAAATTAAAAATTTTCTACAGCCAGACGTCGAGCAAAATGCACAGGAAGCAAGCCCTGTCATCGGACCCTGTCATCGGACAGATTAATATTTTGTACTTACGATACGTTCTCATGTTTATGCATACTTTACATACAAAACATGCTTAAAGATATGTTATACGTTTTATAGATATAATTTACATTAAATATTAAATAAGGAAAATGATTATATTAATAATTTATCGCAATGCTATTAGACAAAGCTTTATGTTGTTATGTTACTTTTGTAGTCGAAAATCCGCTGTTTAGTTTTAAGCACCGATATTATTTTTTCTCTAAAACCATCAGTTAAGGTATTTGTCTTATCTTTACACCAGCATTAACCAACTTGAAATGTCATTTTGTGAGATTAGGGCTGGATACAGGGAAAAAATGTATAGGACATAAATCATGTATAATTTCATAACGAATATTTCAGATTCTACTCATTTTCCTCGTCAGAGTAACAGTTTTTGAGAAAAATCAGGAAACGGGCGCCAGGTTACCTAACAGGGTGGTTTCTGAAGCCAAAGGGGACGAAGCACCATCCTGAGAGGTGGAACCTCTATTGATATGTATTTGGATGTCTATTAAGAGTCTGCATCCACATTTCTAAAACTATGTACATTATTTCTCCTATTTGCTATTTTAATTGCTAATTTACTGTGACTAACACCCAAAAATATATGACAAATCCGGATGTAAAAGTATCAAATAAAAATGTGTCTGTCGAATATTGTCCTGTGCTGATGGGTGGTTTATTTAATATGTGGTCAATCTTTTCTTAACACGGACTGTTCCCACATTGCTCAGTATAGATGAACACTGAAGTACGCTGTGGCTATCATGATATACGAGTACCTACTACTTACTTGCGGTAATATATCGTGCAGAAACTTACCGTCAGGAAGAGCTCCCAGCGACCACATAAAATCTAAAAAAATGAAACACATCATTAGTAAATAGTCGCTAATCACGTCGCGCAAACATGTAGAGACAACAAAAACTATAATTTAACTAGAAATTAATGTTAGCATTCATGAAATTTCAACTACGTGTCTAAGCTACTAAAGTCGGCTAAACGCGAGCGAAGCGAACGTTTTAGTTAGTATTTTTTTAAGTATTTTCTCAACAACTGCATTACATTCGACTAAGCTACGTATTCTAAATCTACTTAGAGATACTTTATATCACTATTATGGTTAAGTTTGGAAAGAAAACGTGCGATTAGATACTTAAGAGTAATTTACAAATCAACAAGGACTGGAAGGTATTACAAAGAAGTTTTCGGCAGAAATTAACAAGTTGTAGAGAATTTACATCTTAAATAATCAAACGGATATATTAAGTAAAGACATGCTCACAACCGAAAATATGTATCATGTCATGAGACGTTCATTATCTTGCGAAAACCGCTTTTGAATACCTCGCATCTAAAACATAGAACTCATATATTTAATACTTCCTCTAATAAACATCACTGTTAAGTAAAAATATGAAACTAACTTCCAACTAACTCTATAAATTCACAATAATAGTAAAATGTGCCCTTATATTTTCCCCGGAGTGGAGTTTTCTTTTGACTTATAGCGAACACGTCACATAAACTTAGTAGTAAAAAGTAGTGAGAATAGTATCTAAAATCCTAAGTACATTATACTATACTATAATACTCGTACGTACAAACTTCTGTTAATTCCTATGCTAGTAATTTTAATTATACTCTATAGAATTAAAAACTAGCCCAATTGTACTGACTACTGTAATTATTATAATCAACTATGTATGTAATTAGGTACAATCGGACTAAAAACTCGCCTTGACCTGTGCACTGGTATAGCTAATGTGCTCTGGCCAAAGCAACTTTTACAACTATTCTTGTTCTAATTCTATACAAAAGTTTAGATCGCACCTTTATAAGGCTAAGGTATAGTGTAAACCAGGCCTGGACGACACCTCAAAAAGGACCAACAAGGAAGAAACCTGACAGGACCTGAAAAGGACGAACTACTGCCCCGAAAATTTTATGTTTACCACTAATCAAAACACAATAATATCTATACCTAAGAATTTAGCCTTATAAGATTATATGGTTTAGGAAAATTAAAACGAAAATATTTGAATATTAACATTTAGAGCCTAACTCGAGACCTTTGATGAATGCAAATATGGACTAATCGTGCGTGTCACTGCTCATTTAGATTTACGCAAGTATAGACTGTCAATAAAAATATTTTCGATTTAATGTTAATACTTAGCTTAAGAGACACGATGAAATTTCATGAAGAAAACTGACAGATTTTAGTAAGTAGAGTCAAAAGCTAACTTTATTTTAATAGTTTCATTATTCTAGAAAAATTCAGTTCTATTTGACAGAACAATATACAAGTGCTTAAGTACGCGTACAGGCAGTGACTATGTCGGGCTAAAAGGAGTATTTTCAACTAGGCAATCGTCATCTACGTTTATACGATTTGAAAAAATATATACTAATATATCTATTATTTTGCTGCTACGTTGTACGAGGTCGTTATTTAGTTCATCAAATATATAAAAAAGCAAGATAATTGTAATAATAACCTCAATTTAAGAGTGTGACTGATAGAGTCAAACATATTTGACACAAACATGGTTTGCGTCAAAAGATGTGTCACCCAGAGAGAAAGTAATGAAACGTATTGATTCTGGTGTAAGTTAATTGAAGTATTCAACAGTAATATGGGCTAAGCTCAGTTATTCCAACACTTTACGGGATCATGAGTTTATATGAACCACAAATCATTCTACATCACTCCATAACTCTTCCTCAAATGATTTAACGGATATTGTTTACCCAAAAAAAACTGCTGGTGAAGCATTACTGATACTCTGGACTGCTAGATGTGATTGAACTAAACGATGATTCTTCTGTGTTCATCGAGTCACACCACAGAACTACTGTGCTGTGCATTTAGAGAATGCCCTTTAAACCGACTAATACCTACTTTTTTACTAATATCTACCAATACAAGAGGCAAAAAGTTTGGTTGTTACAGAATTTCAATTTCAATGAAATTTATCGGAATTCAGACAAGATCACTTTTTTGCGATATCTGACCCGTTATACGCTGGAAACAACAATTTAGTAATAAAATAGCAACAAATCATCCAAAGTTGTAGTTCAGATTTTCAAAAGTATATTCTCCTAGCTTCCAAGGCATGGGATATCATCTAATAATTGTATAATAGTTATTTGTTTGATCAGAGTAGATATCATATTTTCCATATCGTATGACGATGGACACTACTGGAGCTATACAGTAAGTATTCTACGGGAATTGTATATTTAATTAAATTTAATGTCTGTTTAACAGAATACTTATCATAAAGGATAACCAATAATATAATATCTCTAATGATGTTTCTATTCCGTATCAATAATTGTATTGGGCTATCAGACGCAGCGTTAATATGAACATGAGATAAAGAACAAAGTTTATCTACTTGATGAACTATTAATCCGACAATCGCAAAATCGCTTACCGCTACCACTAAAATATCTAAAATGTTCACTAACAGTCTTGAATTTTGTACTGTTCTAACAGAATTTAGGCCATTTTATAAAATATTTCATCACAGAAGAGGCTTCCTGAACGCGATCTCCCAAAATGATTACGAATAATTTATTAAGGTAGACTGTATACACACACATTATATACGTACGCATAACAGGGAAATTGCCTATACTAATATACATAAAATACTGATATGTAACACAGATATACATATACATATGATAATACTTAAATATGTCTGTTATATATGTGACTTTCTTGAACATTAAGTTTTATGTTTGATTAAAACAGCCGCGTATATCGTTATAGCAACATATTTTTATAGTCTGCATTCGCATACGTTAATTCACACAAAAACAAAGCAACTATTAAGTAGCAAACATACCGAAAAATATGCAATAGATTATCGTTTAGGTAGGTATACCTATACTAAAAAATTATGAAGATAAATTTATCATTTTAATACAGGGTAAATTTGAAACATGAGAAAGTTAAATCACCAGAAAGATTTCTCATAAATTCATCACCACTGATCTATTTTTATGATTTCCTTTTGTATTTGTAATACGCAGATGCGTTATGATTAATTTCCTATTTTTCAATCAGTTTTGTCTTATTATTATGATGAAATTTAATATATTATAGAGGCTATACCCAGAACATCGAAGACTTATTTGTATGAATTCCAATAACAGTCTAGCCAACAAGTGCTATTTTGATGATTTTGTCTTAGTTGGGCCGGTAAAAAAGGGTTTTAAACAATTAATTTAAAAAAGGGGGTTGGTTTCGTATTTTGCAAATATTTCACAAAATATTGCAGATATGGGAAATAGAAATAAAGATCTTATAAGCATAGGTAATTTCATAAAAAAAAGTCCTACCTCTTGGAACTCTACCATTAATGTTTACAATTTTACTTTAGAGATGAAAATAGGACTAAAAACGATGATGTCACACTTCCGCGCGTGCCGACCGTTTCGGACATTTTAACAATAAAAATTATTTAAACCCATTAAATATGAATATTAAGAAATAAAAAAATTCACATACCTTTTGGATATTTGAGTAAATGATAATCCATTGGAAACAAAATTTTCCCGCAATTTTTTATTAGATAGGATGCTTTTGTTAATTAATTAATTTTCTCAAATTTTAAATTAACATAAAAACCCTGATAATTGTCAAATTAAAACCTTAGAGGAGCTATTCTTGAAGGGCTTTAGAAAAGATTCCCGTTGGAAAAATTAAAAAATTTTGATTCTACACTTTGTTATTAACAATCAAAGAAATTGAAAGAAAGTGACACATAGAAATACAAAAATACTTAAAATTATATAAAAAATAGAGAAAATTTGTTCGCATAACATACGACACATGGTTATTTTTATTATAGCTTGTAGCAATGAAACAAAATTATGACACGAAGTTTTTCTCTATTTTTTATATAATTTATATAAGTTTTAAATAAGTATTTTTGTATTTCTGTGTGTCACTTTCTCTCAATTTTTTTGATTGTTAATAACAAAGGGCAAATCTAAATTTTTGAATTTTTCCAAGCGGAAATCTTTTCTAAATCCTTTCGAGAATAGCTCCAAGAAGTTAAAAAAAGTTTTTCAGTTTGACAATGAACAGGGTTTTCATATCAATTTAAACCTTCAGAAATTAAGTTAATTAACAAAAGCATATCTAAAAAAAATTATGGGAATTTTTTTCCCAATAGATTATCGTTTATTCAAGTATCCAAAAGGTATGATATTTTTAATATTTCTTAATAACCATATTTAATGGGATTAAATAATTTTTATTGGTTAAGTGTACGAATCGGTCGGCGCGTAAAATTATAAATATTGATGGTAGAGGTGCGGGAGGTGGCACTTTTTTAAGGACGTTTCCTGCTCTTTAAGAGTGATTTTTCGATTTTAGATATATGCAATAGTTTTTGAGATATTTGCAAAAAACGAAACCCGTTCTTTTGTTTTAAATTGTAATTAAAAGTTTGTAATGTTTTTTTTAAATTGTTATTTTTCTAAATTGTTAATAACTTGTAATTTTTACCGGCTCCACTTTCTAGATGTCATTCCGAATCGAATAACCTTAAATCATCATTTTCGGTAAAGGCTAAGAGAAATTCATCAAAATGGCACTTGTTGACTAGACTATAATTTGATAATGGAAGAAGAAAATTAGAAGGATTTATTCAGGGACATATTAAAGGATTTCAGCAAAATTAATTCCTACAATTTCCCATGTCTCGATAGTTTAGAATTAATTTCAAATGAATAAATTTATAAATGTTATGTTGTTACGAAATCTAAATGTTCCCCAAGGGTTCTTAAATGGAACAAGGTTTAATGGTTCGTATATGACAACTGATGATTTTGAGGTTATTACTACCGAAGGATCAGGGTAAATAGTTTTGACCCCTAGAGTATTTTTGCATGACCACACAAAGGGCATGCCCAAATTTTATATAGGTTTGATATTTAGCCACCTTGCATTTAGCCACATACGGCCAGTATTACAGGCTGGTTCATGTAAGATAGTCCATTATCTTATCTCAAAAGTCGTAAAAGTTAGAAAATGAAGTTAAATACATAAGATGTTTAATATCTTCTGAAATTTTATTTAATCGAAAAATTTTTCTAATAAATTCTTTTTTTATTTTTCTAATAAGTTTCTTAATAAATTCACTTGTTATAGTAAATTAAAAGAATAATAAATTTTCGAACAAGAATACAGGGTATTTAAAAAAATCAGTTTGAGGCACTCATAATGGAGGAAGTTGTATAATATTTTTCGAAAACTAAAAACATACCATAAAAGAATGAACCTTTATTTATATTTAGACAAGTTTTCATCCGATTGTAATAATAACAAGTGAATTTATTGAGAAATTAAAATATAACTTTAATAAATTGAATGAACGCGAAAACTGCTCAACATTTTTCATATTCTCCCATAACAAAAAATAGTTACAACTACAAGGAGGATCAATATCAGCAACAAAATATAAGTGTGTTTTATTTAGGAAAATGTATTTGTAACCACACGAATTTCTGGAGCAACCTGTAACTTCGAAACAAAATTAAATTCATGATACTGAAGAACATAATGAAGAAGAAGAACTGAATTTAGAACTGAAGAACTGTAATTAACTTTATTTTCTTAGGTCGATTAAGGTAGTGGAAAATTTTACATGGTACACCCTGTATGTAGCAATGTCTCGAGTGTGATCTTTCGACAATTCTGAAGTTGAAGTAGTACCAAAAAATTAACAGTACCTACTCTAAATGTAGTTTTTAAGGAGGTGCTCTGAGATGATTGTCAGATAAAATGAAAGACAAATGGGGCAATTGACAGTAACTGCGAACACAAAGCGATTAATGCTGAATCAGCACCGCGACATTGTGGGAGATGTCGGTAAATGCGTGAAAATATTTCCATTCCGTTTCGACGGGCTCAACCCAGTTTACTTTAAAATGTCTAATATTAATAAGTGGCAACATATATACATACATACATATATATATATATATATATATATATATATATATATATATATATATATATATATATATATATATATATATATATATATATATATATATATATATATATATATATATATATATATATATATATATATATATATATATATATTTATATATATATATATATATATATATATATATACATATACATATATATATATATATATATATATATATATATATATATATATATATATATATATATATATATATATATATATATATATATATATATATATATATATATATATATTGTGTACACGGATGTGGCTGAAAAGAGAGAAAATTTTTTTATTTGTCATTTTACGGAAAAAAAGTAACCTTCAAAAAAAAAATAACATAACATTGAATGGGTGCATTCACGATAAGGGCCGCCTATAAGAATTCCAATAAGAATAAAATGCTATTGGTCAAAAATTGAAGGCATGTCCACTTTAGCCAATCAACGTATACGCACGTGACTGATCACGTATCGATCACTGCTTTGATGTACTCCGTTTGTTGGATGGATGTAGTTTAGACTAATAGACTACATATATTAGGTAGCTATATATAAATGTCTCGACCAATTATTGATTGTAGATTGATTTTTTTTGTATTTCCTTTTTTCAAATTATTTGCCTTTTTTGCTCTGCCAATAGCAGATCCATTTGCATCTGTTATTTATCAGTATCTATGATGTATAAGGGATTTAAAACGCGACTTTTATCAGAATTCAATATAATAATTAATTGGAACATTTGGGGTGTATATTTTAATATAAAAGAAGTTACCCAAAAAATTACAACCCTAAACCTGGCAAAGTATTCGTATAAACGGTCGATATATCGAGCCCTTGGACCCCCAATAAGTCACTCATGGAATAAGTCAGGGTAGGGGGGCCCCTAGCTAGGGGTCTAAAGGCCGCGGGGGTGGCAAATACTCTTTTACAGCCCGTCACGTCATAGACGGAGGCGTAATGCAAAGGAGCCGGAGCTACGGCTATGGCCGCCAACGGTATGGACGAACCAGCCGTGCCCACCGGAAGGCTCGCAGCGCTTACGGGGATCGGATAGGGGGCGTAACGTAACGCGGATGTCGCGGTACTGCCGGGCACAGGTCCATGGTTCAGCATAAGCAACTCACCGTATGCACCCCTACCAGCCGCCCGCGTCTTGGCCAGGTTTGCGGGCAGCATTACTTCCTTTGGCTGGGCTTTCTTGCATTCCACCTGGAACAAAGAAAATTATTGTGTATCTGCATATGAAACATTTTCCTAGCTTTAGAAATACTAAATGAAAAACTATTTAAAAAAATCTGTATATGAATATGTTCTGCCTCATATTATGTGTAATATTATAAAAAGATACTGGTAATAATCATAGAAACCAGTATTTGCAATAATTCTGATAGTTTTCTTCCGTAGATAAATAGCACATGTCATTAATGTATATAATAAACAGAAGCGGACCCAGGACAGAGCCTTGAGGTACACTATTACAAGCGTAACATCACATTGCTCCATATATGAGAAATATGACGTAATGAGATTCAAGGGCAAACCTCTCCCTCCATAAGTCACACAAGGTCAAGCCTACTTGTTCATTATTGAAGACCGTCCACTATGTCTTCAATAACATTTGAACATCTGAAGCCATGCTAATTACTGCATAACAAGTTATTAGTATTTTCAAAATACGACGGTAGGCGGGTTTTAATTTAAATTAAAAAAAGTTTACCAGACAAGTATTGTTGCTGTCGAAATTGTTCAAATGCTAAATATAACGCTTTTTACAAAAACCTAATACCAAGAAAATGAGGAAATTCCCTTCCATAAACAATCACGTTGGGCCAATGAATTTAAAATAAGTTCATGGTGATTTATGGATGGACATTTGGCCAAATGCAATTAAAGAAGTCCAATTAAAGGCGACAAAATTGTCTGAAATTCTTTTTCGTCCAAAAGTAATTCGAGCTGGAGAATGGGTGAAAGAAGGTAGGGGCCGCTTGAATGGGCCCCAAGAGTGGATGATCAGGGTCGGATCTCGATTCTTGGTGGCGCACCACAATATTAAAAGTTGTTAGAACGCCGATAAGCTAGATCCTGTAGATGTGGTATTTGATACTTATATATTATAATGGTTAGAGTTAAATAATAACCTAACTGACATGTTTAAAATGATAAACATCGGCACTATTGCTAACTTTCTTATAATAAGAGCTACAAATTCGATTAAATTAGGGAATTGGTGTCGTTTCTTAGGCTGATTATTATGGTGTCACCAAAAAACAATTAAAACACAGAGTTGAAGCATCTACCAAAATCATTAACGGAGATATTTGACAAATATTCCTTATCCACAGTAGGTCATGATCACTTATCACTGATTTGTTTGTCAATCTGTCAGTTCAGTTAACATTTTTTGCAGCAAAATAATGTTCTTACATTTAGCGATTAAAAATTCAAAATACTTGAAATTTAAAAAAAATCGATGTCGGAAAAATACTGAATGTACTGAAATAAATGTTTTGGGTAATTTTTAAGCTAACCGGGAAAACTTTAGGAGACTGCGTGCGATATATTGGGATATGTTCGGGAATAATTCATATTTAAAAAAAGCATAGGTATGTATCCTACAAGTCAGACTAGCACAGTGTTTAGTACCAGGTGACCGAGAACGACGCACAGAATAACCCAAATACTTTGCGTCAAATTTTATGGAGTGACGAGTCTAAATTTAAAAATATAAGCGTGTTTAATAGAAAAGATCAACATTACTGGATGCCCCCATGTTTGCCAGACGTTACTCCCCTCGATTTTTATTTTTGAGGTTTTCTAAAAAATTAAGTATTTAAAAATTAGTAAAATAATATGGAAGAACTACAAGCGATAATTAATATGATCCGTAGCATTGACGAGCGCACCATTTCGAAGGCTAAACGAAAAATAACAAATAGCCATAGTAATATCATTAGTGACAACTACATTCATTAATTTTGTTTTCATATGTTTCCTGTTAATGAGGCTTACTAGACGTAAGACCGTTTAATGCGGTACACGGCCACCTGCGATATGTAATGAAAAATTGCATTGAAATAATTAATTTTAATGATGTGACTGTAATACAAATTTTATTTATAATTTGTCCCTCTATCGAACGGTTATGATAGATACAGATCAATTCAGTAATGAAAACACATCGATATCACGCAACTATACTATCAACACTACGTAAAACTGATTTTTACAATTTGTTTCATTTATTAATTGTAATTACATACACCTGATGAAAATAATTCGAATTGTTGTTAATTAAATGATTTTTCTGAGGATTGACTTGGTAATATATAAAAACTGTAGAAGAAGAATGCATGAGCTATAATCTTTTTGTCGTGAAATTTACCTATAAGATCTCTTAATAGCATGATAATTCTTGCTTGTATGAGCAATATATTGGCATTGAAAAATAAACACTACAGCTTTATTTGAATTAATCAGATATTTAGAAAAAATAATTCATAGAAAAGTAAAATGCCTCAAATAACATTTAATCAATGCTGTATTATATTTAATGAAAAATACGTAAACTCTATGCCACGTAAATGGATGTATGACGAGAAATATTGTAATACCGCCCTGGAACATCTCGTCAGTAATTGGAAGTGGTGCCCTGCAAATCACTCCTGATTGTGAGAAAGAGTCGTCCTGGCTCGTCCGGGGTAAACATTCAACAAAGATATATGGGTGGCTCACGTCTTAAGCCGAAGGCTTGTAAGTTCGGGGCGCTTTGTCACAAGCTCGACAATGCGAATTCCAGGACGACACAATCCTCAACATAAACATGTAAAACTAATTCCGACCCCTGACGACGAAAGCCACTGCCTCCATTTTACATTCTTCCGTAATATCGCTCGGGCATGGAACAATTTTATGCGTTCTAACTCATGAATGCCATCATCAAATGACAAGAGGAAACGGTTGGAAAACAATACGTAACAATGCCTGAGCTACGAATATTAATTGATTGCGGAAAGCGTTCGCCGGGATATTTTCCTGACCATAGTTTTTTGCAAATGGCAAAGGCCAAAAAAATTACAGTCCTGAACACGTGGCTATCCATTTGCAGCCATTTACCCCCAGGTGTCAAAAGTGATGGATTGCTAAACGTATAATCCCTATATGAAAGATAAATGTACATTATATTGTCCCTGAAGGTATGGTCATAATTAACTGACCAGATGATGAAAAAAATTATTACATTATTTCAATTTAGTTGGATACTTATATTTAGTCCAGTACATTTTGTTATTTGGTGATTCTATGTATTTTGAACTTTGAACATCACTCTGAAGTTCCTCAATAAAGGTGAAAGAACTTCTAAGTGATATTATGTCCGTATATATGTCCATATATACAACTGGTAGGTAAGTATTTTCCTTTGACTATTTATCTATGTATTTGATTATTTCTCTGTGTAATGTACTGCTACAAACAAGATTTCTTCTCACATAATAAATAGGAATAGCAAAGAACTTAAAAGCTAATAAGTATATTCCAGGGCGAAAATATGTTTTTTTTTCGAATTTTCGAAATAATAATTAATACATAAGGTCCAACAAATGATTTTAGTTTTGACTAAGCAAGCAATTTCTGTATCGCTCACTGTATCATGTTTAAATGCTTTAGAACATACTTTTACATATTGTATATGTAATTCAATATTTTCTAGCATATAGCTAGGAAAAGTTGTTTTAATAATATTTCATGTTTTTCACGGCCGCAGACAAAACTCTTAACATCTTCTAGATAAATGTATGCCTAATGCTTTTGTATATCAATATGTTCACCTAGAACTAATATAAATAGTAGAGTAAATAGATTAGTGTTTTCTATGAATTTCAGTTCCGTCAAAACTAATGTCGCATAAAGTGTCACTGTGAGAATGGTGAAGTATTGATGCGAAATTTCAAGTATAAATGATCAACTAAACAAATCGTACATCACTCTAAAGATCCTCAATAAAGGTGAAAGAACTGATACAACTTCTAAGTGATTCGTTTCCCTATATATGTTCATATATACAACTGGTAGAGAATTTCTTAAATATTAAACTACACAATTTTTTCCCGTATTTACTTTTTAATGAAAGATACACAAGCAGAGGTATAAAGTCTTCCCTTTATACAGCTTTTGAGGAATGCCTTATGCATTCCACAACTCCATTTTCGTATCATTGATCGGGGGTATTTATCTCATCTCGTTGTTTGGAATCTTATCTTTCTTTCGTTCAGTTCCAATATCGAACTAACGCCAAAGTCATATTTGATGAATATACCGAGGACGTTAAAGATCAGAGCAGAAATACGTGTAGTGAACACAATGATCATGAATGCATGCTTCGACGGACATATTGTTTGACGAGACAATGATCCCGACACAACCTTTATTGCACAACATTTTATTGAATTGTTAGACAAAATTTCAAGCTGCTAACAAGCTAAAGATTCAGATAGGCTCATGATAAACCTAGCCGTACGCATGTCCCATTTGTTTGGCTCTGTAATAGTTGTTGGAGAAGATATTGATCTCTGACAGGCACCAATATATTCAAGGGGACATATACTTCGTTAAACTTGGGGAAGGAAAGGTTTTGCAATGTATATGTACAATAAACAGTATAGCAGATAAAATTGTTACAGATAACATACTATTTTGGATGCTTTTAGCGGTTGCGACACGACGCGACGTCGACTCTTTTCAATCAATGCACACTCAAATTTGCGAAAAATCCTCAATCTTGAGGAAATATCTTGAGGAAATATCTTGAGGACTCGATCTCCAAGCATATCCTCAACCAGTAAAGAGCACTTACTGGCCTTAATACCTACTTAATATACTAATTCTAAAATTTTTAGTGGCTTGTTCATTTTTTTACACTAATAGTTTTTTTATCCATATAGGCCTGTCGGTTGGTACTTGTCACAAGACATTAACAAAGCAACTGCACGTGCATCCCTACAAGGCTTCTGTGGTTCAACAATTATATCCACCTAAATTTAACCAACGAGTACAATATTGTCAATGGTTCAATGAACATTTAAACAATAATGATTTATTAGACCTGACATTTTTCTCTGATGAGGCATGGATACATTTATCGGGCTATGTTAATAGTCAAAACTATAGAACCTGGTCTACCGAAAACCCACATAACTTCGTTGAAACATCTCTACATCCTCAGAAGGTTGGTGTTTGGGTAGAAATTTCAAGGCCGATAATAATAGGACCAATTTTTTTCCGGGACATAATAAATGGAAAACTACCGTGCCATTTTACAAGAAGCCCTGGAAATGATTCACGACAATGAACTCCAACTTGGCTATTTCCAGCATGACGGCCCCAGCACATAATGCAATGCAGACTCTAAAATATTTACATGAATATATGATCGAGTAATTAGTAGGGGTTGTGGTCTGGACGAAGTCCTGATTTTACATCTTTAGACTTCTATCTGTTTGGACGAATTAAAAATAACATTTTACAAATCTTCAATACACTCTACTAAAAAACCTCCATGCACTTGAAGAGTTGGAGGCAACAATTCAGCAAGAAATACAAAGCATAACTCCGAATGAACTTAAACGTGTTTTTGGCTGTATGAAATGCAAAAAGGAAACGCAGGTGTCATTTTGAACATCTATTATAAACATATGTTTTGTTTTTTTTTATTAACTTATATAAAACTTTTAACGTGACATCATTTATTTCTGGTATTACTTATTTTAACATGATTATATTCACATGTAAAATGTTTTATAGAAAACAATTGGAAACTATTACATGCTGTGCATTTAAACGAAAATTTTGTAAAGGAACATTAAATATCTACTCCACTGGTGTCATTCTGAGATCATAACACTTTCTGGGGATTTATTTTAAAAATGGTACCAACCGAAGTATTGCCGGTTGCCTAACCACCACGTCACGTGGGGTTCGGGATTAAATGAAAGCTCTGTATAGCCAGTACAGCAAAATACCCTTATAATTTATTATAGTTATTTAAGTCAGCTAGCAGATTTAATTCCTGAATTTTCCAGTTAAACTGAAACGAACGCCTTGATTCAATATTAATGTTCAAACTGGTGAGCACTTCAGTATGGGTTAATATTTGGCAGAAAGTTTTAAGTGGCAGCCCCATTTGTCCGCCGAAAAGGAGCGGCGAGGCCGCGTCGAGAGTTGGTGCTAGAGTTCACCCTTATTACTAAAACACATTAATAACTCCCTGTCACTTAGACTTTTCTTGTATCATTATCCCCTCAACGAAGGCTGTGGAGGTTTCTAAGACGGAACAGTCATCCTCCTGGGGAGCATGTAAATTGCATTTTATACAGTACAAAACCTGGGTAATTTCTATTGTATCTTCCACGCCACTTTTTACTCCAGAATATATCTATGTAAGTCGTAGTTCAAATAGCAGATAGCGTCTTGCACCCTGAAAGTGAAATATTAGTCTGGCGAGTAAAAATTATGCTTGGAGATTTATTGCATCTAGTGCCATATTATAATATTTATAGTTAACCTTCCGTCCGGCGCGACTAATCTGATTGATATAACACAAATAGTACTTTTATCCTAATACTTTCGACTCGTAAATAGTTGGAAAATATAAATTGGAAAGTTGGTCGTCATGTTGCCGATTAAGGGTTGTATCAGTTCTGCGAAGGCTCGAATGGAATCCTTTAATTCATCGGTGGTTTGTGGTGACCTTCTGAAGACGGCATCTTTGGTCATGCCCTAAATGTATGCATCTGAGGGGTGAGGCCTGGCGAATGTGAAGCATAAGAGAAGTCAGTAAATCATGATATGATTTTGTTTGTAAAATGTCCCTCGTTATCTTAAAAACCTAATTGCAACGCTGTTTTTCGCTGACAGACGTTCAGATTTTATAAAATCTGCTCAAGAACGTATTCAGGGTTATTGTTGATGTGAACTGTGTTGGGACTTGGCACAATACACCGCCAGTATTTCTGAATTTTTCAACACCATTAAAATTACGGTATTACTGGGAGAATTATTACCAACCATAGCACATCCAACAGTGATTAAAGTGGGTAATAAAAGTTTGCCTAAGCTAGCTCAGCCTAAAGTTCGGTGGATACCGTAGTCACTAATTAACCATGGACGCCACTGACTATTCGCAACCAAGTCAGATAGTCCCCAATTATCCTAGGAATCGAACCTACTCTCGGCATTTTCTGTAATTTCTGGATGAAAGAAAAATAAGAAAGACAGAGTATGGTAAGTTTAATTTAAAATTTTGGACTAAAAATTGTATCGATGGTTATACAAAAAATTAATGGAAGTGAAAGGGAAGGTAAAGTCAAATTACATTCAAGATTGCATACAAATCAAATTGTAGGTCTATACGGACCCTAATTTCGAACTAAATCCCAAAATGTAGTATTATACACATATCTTTTAAATCAACACATATAAACACATATTTTATCAACATCGTACACCTCTAGGTACTTACTATTGTGTCGATGTCAAAGTGCACTATGACCTTCCCACAATCAATATTAACAAGAAATAGGACTATACCTAAGTAAAGATATTATCAAAATAGCGAAAGTATACAGGTAAATACATATTCAATTTATATTTGGAAATAAACATACCATACTATCTAAGTATCGGCATCCTTCAGGTACCTATTCGCACACTATGAAAATTTATTTAGGTAAAGCCAAGTAGAATGATAGTTTAAACGGTAGTTAATCATTATCTATATGTGCTTACCATAGTAGTATCAAGAATCATTAAAGGAGTACGCTTAAACTAATCATATCTGAGTGGCAGGAAGTCGTCCAGTCAGGTGGGTCTTTTCAGCAAGTCTTCAGCAAGTCTCTTCATGTAGTTGATAGATTTCAACTCGGTGCAGGCAAATCCAACGATGGTTTGAGGTGGAGTTACAGATGAAGTTCCCAAGTTACCAGGTTACAAGTGCCAATGTTACAAAGGTGCCCAGGGTTACAAGATATCAAAGGTACAAGATCTCGAGGTTACTAGATGGCGAGGTTGCAAGGTGGAGCGACCTACATTTGGCGTAAGAAGTTGTGTTGATGGAAGCTGCTTCGAAAGGTTGCCTAAATCGCTTACCTATTTCAAGAAGTTGAAACCGATATACCGTCGAATGTGTGCGACTAACAAACCACAAAAACACACCACAGTGATTTTCTTATTAAATCCCACATTATCGTGGAAATAATAACGTATTTATTCTTATAAGAAAACACTTTTTAAACTTGAAATGTGTCGCGTTACCACTCGTTCACGAGGAAAAAAGAAAACGGAAAGAGAAATTGGCTACGTCATGTGCCATAAAACTGCTGACATCCTAAACGCGTTCACAGAATAAGGACATGTGGCTACTATATCCTGACACTAATCAATAATGTTCTATGAAAAATACCACAACACGATGTGTCGTTACTAAACTTGTGACATAAATTCCTTGAGATTAAACAATAAAAGTTAGAGGAAGAGAGCCGTCGATTTCCCTAATAGATTGAATCAGAATTATGTACCTACAACGACCTTTTGATATCTAAATGGTCAATTGACAAAAGTGAACGTAAGAGAATGTTTATCAAACTGTTGTGTGAATTGATCACACACGTATCGCAGACTTGCACCATTGCGTCCCCAGATTCCGTACGATCGAGAATAATGCTCCACCAGAAAAGCTTTTTCCTCTGTACTTAATACCATGTTTAATACATAAGCTCTACTAATTAATTGTTTAAGGTTTACTCGACATGTTTATACTAGCTGACGTGGGTACGACGGCGCACGCATAGTCACCGCCAACTTAGTTTCAGTACTGTTTATTTCGGGCAATACTGTATTATCAAAATATTTTTACCGCCGTAGACTTAGTTTATTATAATATAGTAGTTTATAGACGTAGACTTAGTAGTTTATAGACGTAGACTTAGTAGTTTATAATATTTAATATTTTACTGAACAGCCAAAGACACGCAATCAACAAAACCCCTTGACCTGGTTACCAAATACTACTGGATGAATTAACTACTTTGAATTGATACTCACTTGGGCACATTGATGCATTCTCTATCGAACTTCCAGCGTTCACTAACTAGGGAAAACTCTCATGCTACCATTCTTAATCTGATAAAACTTCTGTTTCAGAAATTGAAAAGAGAAAAATTGAGCTACTTTCATACTAATAAGTTTCAATGTCAGAATTCATCCTACTCATAATATATAATAGTGTAAGAAATATTTTGTCGGTTAAATATAAATGTAAATAATTTTTGCCATATTAAATGTAAATTGGGTGAAAATAGAAAGAAATGTAAAATACATACGATTATTTAATTGTGTTTCATAACTTTAAAATAATGACAATAACAGTATTTTCAAAAATATTTCATAAATAACGTGGGAAAACAATTTGGTTAAAATGTGCATTCTGCATATGGCTTGAAGGTCAATGAACGCGAACCAGTTCACTGAGCTTCTGGAAGTTGGGTTGCTGACCTTGTTTTAGCAGGTGTCTGTGTATTCCGTCTGGCAGTTTGCATTTTACTATGGCCGCGAATTGAAAAATTAATATTAAGTGTATTGATATAGGAAGCGAATATTTATTGTAATAATTGTGGATAATTGCTGTGTGTATTTTATGAGTGTACCGATTGATATTTAAATGACAATTAATTTTTTTTTGACAAATGCCGAACTAACTGAGAGTGCTTATATACGTGGAAGCTGGGGTAATACGATTAGAACAAGGGAACACTATATTGAAATATACGAACATTTGCATCGCCATATTCCCTTGTAGGGAATATACTTGATAGGGTACGTGCTTCTATGCGTCGACGAATGGAAGCGTGTACTAGAAATTATAATATACATTTGGAATAATTATGGTAATACAAATTCGGTAAATATTTATAATTTACTGTATTTATGCTAACCGTGGCAACATCGCGATTATAACTTCCTAGAGGAGTTTGTGCGACGGCATTATAGAACCTCAGTATTACATTGTCTTTCCTACGGGTCGAATTAACGGGGATTTTCATTCACACCTCCTCTATCGAATTTTTATTTAAACTACGCGGAATCATTTGTCACTCTTTTCGATATTGCATATTGAAATATTCGCCTGTAATTCAAATTCACCCTGTATGAAACAGAAATTATAAAATTATATAATAAAATAATACAAATGATAATAATAGCTATTATAATTTGCATTTTGTAAAAATATAATAATAGTATAGGATACCCGAGAAAAGTAATTGTCAAATCGTAATAGCGACAGAAAGGCAATCGATATATTTACAACGGAACATAGTTTGTACATTTTCTTTTCTGTATCTACTTATTTTAAATAACATATTATTTGGCGTATTTTAATAGAAAACGTTTTAATAGATTTTAAATTTGGATAAACCAGAAAAAAATAGAAAAACACTCCATAATGTTTAGTACTAATTAACTTACTAATTTTAATAAGGTGATATAGCAACCAAAATATAAAATAAATATAATTTTCCGTAATTTTCGCTAGATAAAATTTAAAGAAAAAAAGAAAAAATCGAGAAGATCGAGAGCATTGTTATTACATTCGCAGTCCTATATACCTATATTTATTTTTTGCGCAAAATATGTACCTACACAATTTCGATTCGTGGTTAACCCATCATATCACCATCCGTATTACATTCTTGCGGTACGCTGTATTACCTTGCAGTGTTCCGTAGTACGTTGTATTACCTTGAAGTGTTCCGTAGTACATACGGTGG